>JAVHNF010036655.1:0-15910 GCA_034783455.1 Micropsitta finschii
CACCCACCCTGCACAGCTCCAGTGTGTGTCAGCACCCTCACAGAGAAGAGCTTCTGCCTAAGAGCTCAGCTCAGTCTCCCCTGCTTGTGCCCATTGTTACAGTCATCCATTCTGGAAATTCCTCCCATGGCTGTCACCCAGACACACTGTGGCACACATGTTTCTATTGCTAAGGTTGCTAATTTATGTATTTAATAATGAGGCAGTAAAATAACTTTTTTAACATGAACTTTTGCTTCTAATGATGATTATTGCTCCAGGCCAACTTTGCCACAGCTTCATGCATAGCCAAGGAGACTTCTGTCAGCGAGACCACGATAGTCCTTGCTTGCCTCCCTTGCTGATGTGCAAGTCTGACCTTGGAACGCGAGGTCTGTCCATGATCCTCCACCTTACACAGATTCACCCAGTTCCTCTTGCAGAGTGGGACAGGAACACCTGAGCTCACGACCATTGATCTCTCCCAGTGTGAGGGACATGGTCCTACCTGCATGTCTTTGAAGATCATGTGTTGCTGCTGCTCCTTGAAATCACATCACCAGCGTCAGATCTGCCATTTGGTTTAATGGCAGCAGGATCAACGTTTCCTTTTGTTTCTTGTTCTGCAAGGCATTCTTGCAGTGTGGGGCAAGGCCTGGCGGGGCTTTGGGGTGCCAATTGCTCTCAGCCACCTTGCAGGGCTCATTTCCCTCATGCAGTGAGACACACTTGGTTCTCCTTCCACCGTTACCTTGCCCAAAAGGCACAGCAAACTGCTCTGCCAAGAAACTCTTTCTGCTCTGCAGGCCCCCGGGTAAGGTACCTTAGGAGAGTACCAGTTACCTTGAAATCCCTCTTGGCAGCATCTGAATTTGTTATGGTCTCAGAGTCCTGGTCACACATGGCCTACCTTGGCCAGAGCCTGCTGTGTGGGATGTGACCAGATACACAACTCTCAGATCATCTTACTCTTCCCTTTCTCATTAGCAAAGCTTCAGCTGCACAGTGGGAGCTGAAAAGACCCTCCCCTAAGCCTGCGTTGGAAGGGAGGCTCCAAGAAAGCACTTTAGCACCCTTTAGGAGCCCTGCAGGGCTCTGGGCACCTGCCACAGTAGAATGAGAGATCAGGTTTATGGGGGACCTCTGGGAGCCCAGGTTGCATATCCAATGGTCAGTGTGTGAAGAAACCCAGTGCTTTGGGCCACTCCAGCCCAAATGCTCTCTCCCTGTTGTGCTGCCCACTGATGAGCAGAACAAGTTATCAATTCACTGCCCCCTTGTCCTGCAGCATGCCCCAGGAGAGGGCAGGGAATTTGCGTGGGGATATTAAGGCACTTCTGAGGCTCTTGCTGTTACTTGAACACACTGAGCAAGGCATCTGAGCAGGGAGGGCTGTGTTGAGTTGTGTAAGTACAGCAAGATGGTGCCACAGAGCCCATTGCTCTCACTGGGAAGGAGGAACCTGACTCGCAGTGTCATGGGCAGCTGGGCCTGGAACTAAAAACAGTCCAGAAGCTTTGGCTCAGCTTGGAAGAAAAGATGATGGGCACCAGCTCAGGGTGTTTGCATGATGCACACAGCCCAGGGCCCTTGTCTTCCCTGTCTCTTCTGAGAAGCTGTGGTGATGCTACTGAGCTGCTGTGTGCAGGGCTGCTGTGCCTGGGGCCAGGAGCCCCTGTGATGGGCTGGGCTTTGCAAAAGCTGCCGAGAAGCTGCACTGAGAAGCCAGGCTGGGGCCAGTGCCACCACCCTGGCTCCTGCTGCCTCCATCCCTATCTCAGCATCTGTGGCTTTGTTTGTTGTTTGCCGAGCAAGGCACGGGCAGCTGCGCTGTGCGCGTCTGGTGGCTTGGCGCCCTGCAGTGTGGATCTGGCACCAGAGCCGTTCCCGTCCTGCCTCCCTTGCGCCATGCTCAGCCAGAGGCTCGACTGCCAGTGGGGGCCGTGTGGTGGGACCCCGAGAGGGCACTGTCACCAGCCGGTCATGCTGCCTGCAGCCACCCCCTGCTCTGACCCCGCCGCCAGGAGCCCCGTCCACAGGCAGGCACAGGCCGCTCGTGCTGCTGGGCTCGGCTCTGCTCCCGCTGGGCTGCTGCCCGGATCGGCTCGGCTCGGCTGAACTCGGGTGAGCCCGGCTCGGCTCGGCTCGGGTGAGCTCGGCGGAGCTCGGCTGAGTTCGGCTCGGTTCGGCGTGGCTGAACTCGGCTGAGCTCGGCTCGGCTCGGCTGAACTCGGCTCGGTTCGGTTCCTGAGGCAAGGACAGTCGGCGGTCGCGGTGGGGCCGGTGGCTGTGGAGGGGCCCGTCCCCTTCAGCGGCGCTGCGGCCTGACCGGGGCCTGGCAGGCCTGCAGCGCTGCTGAGGCGGTGGCGGTATCTCCCCTCTCGCCTGCCGGGGCGCTTGGCTGGCGTCCGCAGCGGGTCCCGGCCTTCTCCCAGCACTCTTGGGGTCCCTTCCTTCCTCCACAGCCTGGCGTCGGTCACGGGCAGCGGCACAGTGCTTCCTGGGGCAGCCCCGGGAGCGAGAGGCCCGCGAAGCTCCAGGGCCGCTGGGAGCACCGTTCAGAGCAGCGCGGCTGGAGGCAGCGCGGAGTCAGCTCGAGCTTGTCCGCTGCTCGTGCTGCAGACACCCGGTTCCACCGAGCCGCACGCACCGGTGATCTCCCGGCTGGAGGGAGCGGCTGCAGGAGGGGTGTTCGCTCTGCACGGTTCCTCTAGGGCGAAAGCTACTTTCATCTTCTGCTGTGTGACAGGAGAGAGCTGGTGAAGATTTAGTGATTTCCCTTTGACTCTTCTCTTTCCCTAGGGTGGCATTCAGGGAGGAAGATGCCATTGAAACCATTTACCTGTTCGTTGCCTGAAACAAGGTTTTTTCACGCAGGCAGGCATGTGTACAAGTTTAAAATCCGGTATGGCCACTTAAGCAGGTGAGCATGGTAAAGCTGGCAAAGCAACCTGCAGCCTGATGGCAGCATGTAGCAGCGAGTTAAGACCAAACCCTAAATTGATATCTCGAGAGCTTCTAATTTCCTGCTTGCTTTCACAGACACTGAAAGTGGTCACTTAAAAGCTGCTCCTGCACTTTTCCATGCTGGGTATTGGCCTGAGAGAGTAAATTGAGCTGTAAAAATACTCTCATTTCACTGCCGTATGTGGAGTTTGTGCTACAGTGGGAGAAGGTGCTGCTTTTCCTGACAGTATTTTGAATTTTCTAAGCGTTTAAGTGAGAAGCTCCCCAGCCTTTGCAGTTATTCAAGCCCTACACCCCACACGGTCACTCAGTCACTGCCTCACAGTGGGATAAGGGAGAGGAACCTGGAAGGTAAAAATAAGAAAACCCATGGGTTGAGATAATGACAATTTAATAAGTAAAGCAAAAGGCGTGTGCACAAGCAAAGCAAAATGGGGCATTCATTCACTGCTTCCACTGGCAGGCAGGTGTTTAGAGCCATCTCCAGGCTCCATCATGCTTAACAGTTATTTGGGAAGACAAATGCTGTAATGCAGCTGAGTGTCTCCCTTTCCTCCTTCTCCCCTCCCAGTTTTACTGCTCAGCATGACGTCTGTCCTGTGGTCTGGAATATACCTTGAGTCAGTTGGGGTCAGCTGTCGCAGCCTTGTCCTCTCCCAACTGCTTGTGCAGCTCCAGCGAGCTCACACAGATAGCCAGTGTGAAGAGCAGAACAGGCCTTGTTGCTGTGTATTCACTGCTCAGCAGTAGCTAAAGCATCCCTGTGTTATCAACCCTGCTTCCAGCAGGAATCCAGAACATAGCCACATCCAAGCTACTATGGAGAAAATTAACAGTGAATCCCAGTCAGAAGCAGCACTGCCATGGAGAGCATGGACTTGTTTCTTGGGCTGTCTGCTTTTAGCAGTGTGCCTTTTGCTGGCCTTGTAATCTGGTGCTCAAGTGTGGATGCTCCTTTGGAAGCTCTCTGTGGCTGCTGGCAGATATTTGTTGTGTTCTCGGGATTTTTTCTGTCAAGGTTCCCTTTCCGCTGCCTCATTCATCTGTGTTTGTGATGAACCTGTCTTGTTTTGAAACAAGAGCGAGCCTCTCCTGCAGGCAGAGGGGCTGAGCAGGACTTTTAGATAACTGCTTCTCTCAGTTTCTAGAGGCACTGTAGTGAGAAGTGAAGGGAGGGTACTTTAGCCTGTGGTACTGCTGGCATGTAAGAAAAAGGAAGAAAAGCTGCCTTTGGGTGTGCTGGGGACAATGAATAGGAGGGTTGTGGGAGGTAACATTTGTGTGGTAAGCCTCAAATAGGAAATTGGGGTTAGTAGCCAGGAAAGTAACTAAAGCACAAGATGGGAAAGATGTAAACCACATAGAGAGGGTAATCTTTTGCAGGTAAAAGAAAACACTATCCCTGAGGAATCTGCTTGAGTGTGCTGGTCAGACACACAGAGATGATGGGCAAGTGCTTTGCAAGTGGGCAAACCCTTGACCAGCTTACTCAAGGAGTTCTGGAGTTTTAGTTTAAGAGTGGACTCAGAATCCTGGACATCGTGATCTATAATCACAGAAGTTCAAACAGCTCTGGCAGCATCATGCCAAATAAGCTGTCTCTAAACCTGAAGCTACATGAAATCTCTTGCCACACTTGTCTCCTTTTTCCTTTGTGGAAGTAGGCTGGGTCTTTGAAATGCTGTTTCATGACTTTATTTTGGGATGAAATAGAACACCATTGTTTCTTTAGCTTTACTTGTTAGCATTTTTCCTGGAACAGTGTCACATACAGGAGGATTAACCTTCCTTCTTGTTTTGTTCTCTTTTTCACTTTGGAAAGGAAGATGTGTTGAATGTCTTGTGGTGTCGTGTGGTATTCAGAAGATCCTGGGAATGTTGCTCTTGTCTGTAACTGAGCTCTTTCCCTCAGCGTAATCCCTTTGGAAGGCTCCGCTGGTAGTGTGCGCATGTTTCTGAAAAGCCTGCGGGTGTTTGATCTGGTGGTCAAGAGAGCGCTGCCTTTGTCTGAGTGAGTCTGTCTTTACCCCTGCATGTCTTGTGTGCATTGCAATTCATTGGTAGACTTGAGGGAGCAGGAGGTGAGACTTTGAAGGACCTTTTGTGTTTCACAGTAATTTCTGGAATTGGTAGTGAGCTTGTCAAGTCTGTCTTCATGTCTTCATGTCAACATGGTCCAGTATAGCAAAAGCAACTCCTTGTACAGCAAAACTTGTGAAACTTCCTCACTGTCATGGTTGTGGTGAGTGGGGGTGCTTATTCAGAGTATCTGGATTCACTCCTAGTTCCTAAGAGAGAGTGAAGGAGTAAGTCCTAACTGCATCCATAGCCTTATGTCCAAAGCAATGCTGTCAGTCTGCCTGCAGATTTGGGAAGTGAAACTCCTTTTGCCTGAAATAAGATGGTGACTAATCTGAGCCCAGGTTCCCAAAAGAACATTGACAGAGTTGAAAGAGCTGACCATAGAGATGATCATCTACACATGCATATTGCTAGAGTGAGGTCATCTTCACTGAAGGTCTCCTGAATTCCCAGAAAAAAACAGGGAATGATGAAAGTTCTTCCTTTCTTTAAAGACGAGACTGTTTCTGCATCTCTACACTACAGCTTAAAAGACAATACTCACCCCTCCTACCCAGGCCTGCAACCCAAGCGATGAATGGCCTGCAGTCAGATGACAGGCCTGACATCCTTGTCAGGAGACCCTGGATGGATGTGCTTCCCACTCTCTTCTTATCACCATTACAACATGCCTTCTTGAATCGTAGTTTTGTTTTCCTGCTGATCCATGAAGACTTTGTGACCACTGCGTAAGTCTTGGGTGGGTGATACCTGTCCTGCTGTGCTGCACTGCAGGAAAGGAATGCCATACCAGGCAAGGAGAGAGGCTTTCTGAAGAGGAAGGAAGGCTCTCATCTCTGACCGAGTTCTGGCTGGGGACCCTGAATGTGGACGATATGAGAATGGCTGCTTACTAAGCCATGTACCAGAGAATGCTTGCACGGCATAATTGCTCGTACTCCATTTATTTGCTTATTTCCAAGTGACATTTGTGTGATTTCTTTACTTTCTAATGTGTTTGGCTTCTCTGTAAGACCTTCTCTCTCCTTCTGCATTTTATTGTTGGCTGACACCTCACAGCAAACAACTTTTGAGAAGCTGTCCTACAAAGGATGTAGCTAGTATTTGGGAACACAGTTTGTTGCAGGCAGTACCCAACTCCCAGCATCACAGAGCCTAGCTCCAATGCTGTGAAGGCCTGTTCCCCTGCAGGTTTGCACCGTGGAGGTGATCAGGAGGCATGTCCTGACAGTTCCTTCTTGTAGTCCCTTGAGCAGAAGGGCATTGTGATAGGCTGGAAGACAGGTGCTGGTTTGAGGGCACCTTGTCAGAAAACAACCCTAAAGGTTACTGAGAATTGACTGGAAAGATCTCGTCTCCCACAAAATACAAATGGTCACAAAATTCACAAGAAACAGTCCTTGTGGAATAATGGAGAAGGGATTCATCTGCCCACTGAGTATTTTCTCTGTGCAATGGGAATGATGTTTTGTTGTTGTTTAAACTCTACAACAAAGATAGCTCTGTTGCTTTTTGGTTGGGGTGGGACTAACTCTCTCTATTTGTTTCACAGTACTCCTGATTTCGACAACACAGAAAATGCTGTCAAGGAGTTAGAGGTAGGAGATGAAGCAGGTTCACAGAAACTGAGCTGAAAGTTCTGCTGAGCAAATCTTTAGTTTGTTATGGAGCTGAGGACATTCTGTAAGATGCAGTGCTTCGAGTGAGAGTGATGGGGACCTTCTCTGGAGAGTATAATGGTCAAAAAATGGTATAAATGAAAACTGTCCTCGACAGGCAGCATTAGCATAGAAGACAATTGAAATATCTCAAAGAAGCTAGACTGTTAGCATTGGACAAACGAAAATGCCTATTTGTCAAGTGAGTTGCCCCCATTCCTCTCTGATTCCTGTTCATATTAATCCTGCAATAGCACTTGCCCATGGTTTTGCTCTCAGCCCCAGACCTGACCACTGCTTTTAACTTCTCAGGCTTGACTAGCTGTCAACATCCCCTGGTTTTCTGTGAGCTGGGTCAGTCCTGGTGAGCTAGCTTGACAGAGACTGATCTAATGCTCAGTTGCACATGCTTTCCTCCTAGCTGTGGAGCTATTGGAATCAATAGTGGCTCTTTTAATGGTGCCATTACTTTGTGACCAAGCTTGGTGGCAACTGTTATTGTCATCTTCTTCCTGAGACAGAAGGAAGCCCCTGCCATTCCTGAGGAAATGAGACAACTCTATTGCCTGCTTAAAAGAGCTCCTATTACTCCATTTAAAAAAGGCTTCAGAGTACAGGAATAGCATTACAAATATTATTGAAGAAAATGCGCTGGGTTTAATTGATACAGGAAATCAACAGTTTGGGGTTTGGTGGTTTTTGGTTTTTTTGGTTTTTTGTTTTTTTAATTTTTGAAAAGTACTGGAAGGTATTACCAGAAAAAGTTTCCTGTTTCTGAAGCAGGGTTTTGTTGGGGCAGAATTACAGTTCCTGTTCATCGAATTGGGTCAATATCCAGAAAAAGGGGAATATGTTTATATTTTAAAACAGGTCAATACTGCACGTGTTCTGCTGGTAAAAAGAAACTTCTTAAATGTAAAACTTGTTAAATTTAAAAGCACACCTCCACCCTCTGTAGTAATGGTTTATGTTAATTCAAGATTAAGACATTCACTCATTTTGATTTCAATGAGCCTGTTAGTGCAGTTCACTTTAAGGTGATGGGCGAAGAAGGGGATGAGGAAAAGCAAAATCTCTAGAACCTGTTCTTCCATGATTTGTGCAAACTGTAATTTTAAATTTTTCCCAAGCCTCAAAACTGTGGTTGGAATTGTGGCTGTGGTGGAATTGTGGCTCTGCTGTTAATATTCTTCTGGGTTTTTTGGCCTCTCCAGGAAGCGATTCGAGTAATCCTTGGAAATCTTGATGATTTGCATCCATTTTCTACAGACCACTTCACTGTCTTTCCATGTATCCTTTCTTTTTCGTCAAAGAAATTACTTGTGTCTGTGGGGCATTGCTGAATTTGATGTTCATGTCCAGAAGCTGGAGTACAATTGCTTTGAGCTTTGCAGCATTATGTTAGCTGAAGATCCTCCTCAGTTGTTGCCTTTACCAGAGGCACCAGAGGTTTCAGAAGGTTTTCAGTAAAATGTAAGATGCTCCTCACAGGTTTGGAGAGAAGACTGTGGTAGTTTTCTTGCAAGGTACATTGGGATTAAATGACGTCTATGAGCCTCTGAGAATCGACTGTACCTGCAAAGCTGTCCTCAGTCTGTAAAGGAAGAAGTTAGCTTGAACCTGAGAGACTAGGACAACATTCCCATAAAGTCTTAAGTTGCCTAAAGGGATGTTGAATATAAAAGTTGTTTCTTGGGTGGGAGTGAATGTGAATATATGCTTACGTACCCACACAGGTGGCTGAGAGGAGCAAAAGTCACCTCACAGGGTAAGTTGTGCTAGAAGTAGTTAAGCTGAGAGCTAGAAGACTTAAAGCAGGCTTTTGAACACACAAAGCCTGCAGGATTGTCACTCAGTTATCTGGGTCACCTCTTCAATGTAGCCTTTGAAGTCTAGGGTAAAAGTGAAACAAATGTCCTCCACCCAGTATTCACTGTATTTTATTCTTCCCCCTTACTCCTTTAGGACCAGTCACCAGCTTTTTTCCTTCTCTAAACTTTGCAGTGGTGATAGCTGCTGTCAAAAGACAGGAGTGTGAAAGCTTTATGCCATAGCACAGCATCAGCATGTAGAAGCTAATTTTTGAATATTCTCACATGTAGGTTTTGTTGTTACAAAGTTCATTTTGACAAGTTGTATCTGCTCCCTCATACATGTGTTCAGTATGGTCTGACTTTAGAAGCTTTACAAGAGGACATTGTCAGGACTTCTGCTCCTTTGAAATGTTAGTGCTGTGTTCTTAAGTCTTATCATCATTCTCAGATTTGAGTAAATGGGAGAGAGTATCGAAGATGAGATTCAAACATGAGAATGTCCATCTTATGCCTTATCCCTACATTTGCACTATGTATCTAGAACTGAACTCATTTCGTCAAAACATACCTTGTGGTAAGTCTGTATGGGTATATTAGGATAATTTCTAGAAGTATCTATGATCTTTGTCTTTTCCCTTTCCCTTCCCCTTCCTCTACTTTGCCTTTGAATTAGAGGGAGTAAAGCTGCGTGCAGTATGGCTGAAGTATGGATTTGACACAGAGCAGAACAATGTGTATTGCTTTTCTAAAACTTCTTGAATCTCTTTGTCTTTTCTGTCACTGCTCACTCTTTAGCTAGTATTTCTATGAAGCAGCGCCCAGTGGTTCCCAATCTTTATTCTTTAATGTCAGTGGCTGGGCTGGGGCCAGCACATGTCTATGGAACACATTTTCCTTCTTTGGGGTTGACTGCATCTGTTGACATTGAACTTCACACTCTTTGTTTCTGTTTTCCCAATGAAAGAATGTATTTTTCTAAATAATGATAGTAATAATGGGAATAATGTTTTCTGTAAAATCAGCAAATGCTGTCACCTCCCTAGTGTCTTGTTTTCCAGTTTTCTATGAATTCTCTGAACAGCCTCATGCCCCATCTGACACCTCTGTGGGACTCTACATTTAACCTTCTCTGTTGTGAAAACTGAGTGTTTATTCTTACTGTTTCCTGTTCTGGTTATTGGTCCCTGGAAAAAGCTGCTGGGTTTTCTTACAGCTGCTTAGTAGATATTCTTGTCCCCTTTATAAAGGGGACTTATTAACTGCTCTCTCCGCATAGCTACACAATGCTTCTATTCTACAATTATGCACAGCATAATGTGCTGTTACTTTCGGGCACTGAAACATGTATGGATCCCATGCATCAAAGGTTAGGTGGCCAATATTCTGTGGAGTCTATGCTTCAGCTGTCCTTGCACCTTCCACCTGGTGCACAGAACACAGGGTGATGCTAACAGTTTTTCAGTACCTTCTGCTCTTCTGAAGACTCCTTGGACTTCTTCAAGAAAAGCAGCTTTCCCCATCCCATCAACATGTGGTATTAACAGTCAGGAATTTTAGTTCTGAAAGAGCTGTATTTGCAGTTTTTCAATGTCAGCATCTTGTATGCAAAGTCCAGTATAATTTCTAAGTAGTTTATCTTGTTCTCAGAAAGTGGGGTGCAATGCAAAAATGTCCTTTTAAGATGGTTAAAGAATGTCCAGCCTAAATATTCACCAAATTTTGTAATACTTCTGTTACAGGTAAAGAAGTAAACAAGGGCAGTGATGAGCTTGTAAGTTGTGTGTGTGGTTTTGTCCTGTGATTTGTTTGTCTTTTAAGTTATATTCCAAATAGCTTGGGGAAACAGAATATAATATATAGGCAATGCTGTGGTTCTTCTGTTTCTAGATGTCAGGCAGGCAATGTTAGGTGGCACTGAATTCTCACCTACAACCATCCAAGTTGAGAGAAGTCTTCCTGTCAGTTCCATCAGAGTTTGAATGAAGGACCTGAGAGTCCTGCTGACTGCAGCTAAATGTGTTTTCTGCAAGTCTAAGCTGAGCTGTCAAGTGGTTTCTTCACTGTGAGAGTCTGGCAGAGCCAATAGAAGAATTAAATAGTTTCCTCGGTGCTGCATGTGTCAGAAGCAACAATGTTAAGCTTATTTGGAATTTTTTTGTTTATTGAGGGCTCAGAGTAGGCTTGTTTTCAATATGGGAAGTGTCTGGAGATGGCGTGAATTAGTGAAGATGTCCTGTCCAAAATGCCCAAACAAAAATCCCTCTCACCCTCCTGGCATTGCATTCCTGCTAATTATATCCTAGGTCCTCCTCTGAAGATGGAGCAAAAGGAATGTCCTGGAGAGCAGTATTTCATGTTTAACACCATTGAGCATAATTCTCTGAATGTCCTCTCAGTGCTTATCTTCTGTTTGAATAAAGTTACTCACCTTTTATTCTAGACTCATTTTTTGGTTTTCACTGTATGAACATAAACAATTTTGCTAAACCTGAGTGTGTATTAACTCTGAATTCTGTTCTAAAATAGAAAAGTCAACATCAAAGTTTACCCATGCCAATTTTGCAATGTTTTGAAGGTGAAGAGAAGAAATGAAGTGTCAGAAAGTACTGCAGAGCAAGCATCAGTGAAGAGGAGAAGAGTGGAAGTCCAAGCAGAGACCTCATGCCCACAGTCGGATATCAACAAGTCAGTTAACTACAAAATAGTCTTCCAGGGCACTTATCAATATTTTTAATGTCTCACGTACCTTTCCCATATTTCACTCCTGTGTAATCCTTTGCCCCATTTTTTTCTTCCTTCTCTTCCATAGGTGATAGGCTCTAAGCAGCATTGCCCATACTTGCAGAAAAGTTGTCCTATGCTTTCAGGCCATTAACTAGAGGTCTCCCTGTTTATCTCCTTTGTATCAACGTTATCTATAGAATCACAATGGGATGAGTACTCGGCAGCTGGCTTGCAAACCAGAGCCAGGGATGACAAGGAAAGAACTGCCAACAATTTTCTAGCTGCACCCCAGCCTGTTCCTCTGAGTGGGCTGATGGATGCTGTCTCTCAGCTTGAGGCTGAGATCTCTATCTGTTGATTTCACAGATTCATTGAGGTTGGACGAGACCTTTGATATCATCAAGTCCTCCTGCTCTAGCAGGGTCACCCAGAGCAGATTGCCCAGGACATGTCCCTTTGGGTTTTGAGTGAACTTCAAGGGTGGAGACACCATAACTTCCGTGGGCACCTGGCTGCAGTGCTTGACCACAGCTGCAGTGACAAAGGGAGCCCAGTCTGGGCAGAGCATACAGACTGGCCTCAACAGCCCTGAGCAGAGGGGAAGGGTCACCTCCCTTGAGCTGTTGGCAAAACTCTTCCTAGTGCAGCTCTGGATGCTGTTAGCCTCCTTCAGCATGAGGGTACAATGCTGGCTTAAGGTGGGTAACTTCAAGCTTAGTCCTTGATTACATCTCCAAGGCAGGCCCATTATTAGTTATAGTATAGCAGGCTTCTTTCTTTCAAAGAGTGTAGTTCTTAAAACCAGGAAATTCCTCTCCGTTCACAAGAGTGTGGCAGAGAGTCCCAGATCCAACACTATGATCAGAAGTGTTTGTTCTCGCCTTTCCTCTTCCATGGCCATGAACAGACCAAGTCAAATCATCTCCCTTGTTGCCTTGGATTTTCTGGGAGTGCTGTTGAATGCTGAGCTCTGAGAATCTCCCCAGTGATACTGATCAGCTCAAACAGCACTACTGGTGTGTGAAGCCAGGATTTGTTTTTCCGATGTGCATCACTTTGTACCTCTCTGTACAGAGTTTCCTCTGCCATTTTATTGCTCTGTGACTGCATCTTGTAGGGTCTTTCTGTGATTCTTTGCTACCTGCCCTTCTCTTTGTGAGGATTTGCAAGCTTTCTCAACTCACTGCTCATCCCTGTTTCCACATCATATAATAGTTCTTCTCCTCTTCAAATGTTTGTTGGTTTTACTGGAAAAGCTGAAAGCTTAATACAAGAACAAGTGCACGTTTTCATTTTTTAAGTGAGGCTTTAAGCATGAGCACAAGTATAGATTAAGGGTACCTTGTTGGCTAGAGGTACTAAAATCCTGATTCCTAATGAAATACTTGGAGTAGCCATTTACAAGTTTGCTTCCTTTTTGTGACTTTTTATAAACTCAGTTTTTATCTGACTTTTTTTAGGACTGGAGCTGAGTGTGTTCACCATATGAGTAAAGCAAAGCAT
The DNA here is from genome assembly GCA_034783455.1 of Micropsitta finschii. NCBI lineage: Eukaryota > Metazoa > Chordata > Aves > Psittaciformes > Psittacidae > Micropsitta > Micropsitta finschii. The sequence goes on from JAVHNF010036655.1 coordinate 12,728, forward strand.
GGATCTGAAAAGGTAAGCTACAGAGTATTCAGGAAGAGCCATCAGCTTCTATTTAGTCCTAGATTCTTAAAGGGGCAAGAATAAAGATGCCTTCAGGTAATTCTTGCTTTTTCATGTGCATCAAGACATTTGAGATTCCTGCTCAACAAACTTAGCCATGAATTTTACAGGGAGATGGAACAAGCTTTTCTGACTGTCCAGCTACAAACTCTAGGGGTGAGCGTAGCTTCTCAGCTTCTCACAGGTGGATCTGAAGATGCCCTGCCTTGTCTTCATGACTTCAGTCCTCTTTTACCTCAGATGCCCCTTTGTGCAGAACTCCATGAAGTGCTAGCAGTGGGTGCTAACACCTTCACACTGCTTCAGTGTGAGTACTTGTCACTCCCAACCAGTGTCCTTTCTCTAGGCTGGATTGTCTTGCAGGCATCTCCCTCTTCTGGAAACAGTGTCATGACTTTTCTCACCATGTCATCAGAAGGCAGATTTACAATGGGATTGTTCCACAGGGACTGGCTGTTGCTTTCTAAACCCACTCTTCTCCCAAGGCTTTGTTAGGAGGGAAGAGTGTTTTAGCCCACAGGCTGGAAGGCTACTCTGACCAAGCTGCTGTTAGGCAAACCTGTTAGGTAACAGGGTTTTCCTTAACACCCCCATTTTCCTCCTCCTGGCTGTCGCCCATTCTCCCAAATGTCCCAGTGCATTTCATCCATTTTCTGGATACTGATAGTCATTCTAAATTTAGTTCAAATCCCTGCCATACTATCGCCTTCCTGGCCTTTTGTCCTCTCCAGCTCTTAGAATAGAGTCTTTTCCCAGAAGACAAACTCATTCCTCTTGGAATTGTCCACAAAGGAAGCTGTTGTGGTTTAAGCCCAGCCAGTAACTCAGAACCATGCAACCACTTAGTCAGTCCCCTCCCCCCCTTCCTCCCCCTGCTCCTGGAGGGATGGGGAGGAGAATGGAAAGAATGGCACTCCCACCGGTTGAGATAAGAACAACCCAGTAACTAAGGTATAACACAAACCCACTGCTGCTACCACCAATAATAATAATGGTAAGAGAAATAACAAGGGAAGAGAATACGATACCACCTGACGAAACGAGTCTGACCAAGCAGAGAGAGTGCCCTTCCGGGTAACTCTCAGTTACATCTTGGGCATGACATGCTGTGCTATGGAATACCTCTTTGGCTAGTTTGGGTCAGGTGTCCTGTGTCTGCTTCCTCCCGGCTTCCCATGCCCCTCCTCATTGGCAGAGCATCAGGCTCAGAAAGTCCTTGGTCAGAGTAAACATTACTTAGCAACAACTGAAACCATTGGTGTTATCAGTGTTGTTCCCAGGCTGAAAGTCAAAAACACAGCACTGCACCAGCTACTAAGAAGGAGAAAATTGACTTCTACTGCTGAACCCAGGACAGAAGCCCAAAGTGTTCTTTCAGAAGAGGTTTTTTTACAGCTTTCTTACATTTTCAAGACAGGAAGGAGATTACTTGGTAGCCTCTCAGGAGCATTCAGTAGAGAAGAGCTTCTCTAAAATAAGCAGGCTCATTTATCTCTAAAACCTGTATCACTTCCCCCACCTCCCACTCCTTCCCACCCCTCAGCTTATCTTTGCAGAATTAGTGACAGGTCTCTACACAATGCCCTTCCTTGTCTTCTTTCCTCAGGTGCTCCATACACCCTCTTGGTGGGGTAAGGGTCATCCTCTGAAATGCTTTTTTATTCCCTGCTTTGTGCTAATCACTGTCCCCAGAATGCTCCTTGTATAGTGGTTGGATTTCAGAAACTAATAGTATAGTCCTTGAAAGCTGGAGCTCCAGGTTAGCATGTTGGATCCTGAGGAATAATGTGGTAGGTGGCAGACATCACTGTGACCTCGTATTGTGTGAACTAATAAGAAAGGACATGTCCTGAGCTCTTTCCAGGTAAACTGGAATTGTGATGAATTAATCACCAGTTCAGGTGAGGCGAACCTTGTCCAGAACATATTCTTGTCCCCGAAATTTGCACTGGTTAGGGCAGTGAGAGAGATGGATGTCAAAATTGTTGTGTTTATGAATAGCAGACCAGATGTCATGAACCGTGCATGAAATCATGGGCAGAGGACTTCTCCTTCATGTGCATTCTCTTTTTAGGTGATTAAACAGGTACTCCTGTGATGTGCTTCCCAGTTGGCTGCTTTCTGTTTGGTTTCTTCTGGTTTTCAGAACAAAAAAGATTAGGTTTAGGAAAAACTACATCAGTCATTCCTGTAGTTTCTCAGGATTCTGCTGATCATTTCTCCAGGCTCTTGTTCAGTTTAGCAGCAGTGTATGACTTTGGATCAAAATCCACCTGGTGTTTTAGAGTGCAACTTTGAGAAGGGTCTTATAAAACAAGAAGGAAATCTGTCTACTCAGTACATGTAGGGTTGACTTTCCAGCACTGGTTCAGGAAATGGAAGTGCTGCAGCCACATGGGTGTCCAATGGATTGCATTTTCAGCTCTCATCTATCTTCTCAGCCTTCTAGGGCTATGATTTTGACAGTAGGCTGTCTGGTTGGGATGGTTGGAGTTGAGCCTTCATGTCTTACCACTTACCAAGTGCACCAGTGGAAGCCAAAGAAAGAATGAAAGAAAGAGAGAGCCAAGAGATGCGCAGCCTGTCACTGCAGATAATTTTCCTAACTTAGTTAATGCTGAGACTTAACTGAAAAGATCTCAGTAGTGCAAGAGAAACACCATCGAGGAAGGGATCTATTCTGTTATCTTCTCTCTATGACAGAGTTATTTTTCCCTGTCTTAAATAAGCTTCCATGCAGACGTTATTGTTTGTGGCCCTTCATATTGCTGGTAGCCTTCCTAATGGGTATTCCTGGCTCACCTCTTGCTTCTGGCATTTCACTTTTGTCCCTTCCCTGTTTCTCAGTTTCCTATGACTGTGTGTTAGTAGGGCTAATGCTACTTCCCACAGCACCTCTGCTCATGTATTTTCAGATCTTTGTCTATGCCATAGCTGCTGTTATTCTTTCCCTGTCTGCTGTACTGAAGTCTACTCAATGAATTAGAGCTTATGTTAGACCTGTGAATGTCCTGAGGAGGGAGAGAGGTTCCTTTCAATTGGTGTTTTAGGTAGTAAAGCAAAGAGTGATATGAAAGAGTGTTGCAGTGTTTCAAAGCTCCCTGCGTGCAGAAGAGGCACAGC
>JAVHNF010036662.1:0-26235 GCA_034783455.1 Micropsitta finschii
GTAAATAACTAACCTCTGTTTATCCCGTTGAGATTATTTTGAAGAGTAACAAGATCAACTTGCAGTGTATTCTTCTTTCCATCAGTGACATCAAGTCTTTGCTTTATGTCTTCAAGGGTTGGACCAATGGCTGAAAAACAGTGAACGTCCTGCATGAATTTTAAACCAAAATACCACCTTTCTGTTGGACAGCTGGTGCCACAGCGCCAGCCTGCACTCTTCCATAGCTCGTGTTGCCACAGAGTATTGAATGCACTGCTAAACAAACATAAGGCGAAAGATTTGCTGGACAGGAGTACTGCAAAAATGTATAGCATAAGCAGATGTAGGAAATCTACTTTCTTGCTTCTTTACCATTGGAAATAACCACAACAAGATGTCTCATCATAACCAGCCTCTTTGGGGTCAATATGTGCTGCAGAGCTTTTCTGAACTGTGAAAATTTTTAGTTCAGTGAAAGCTTCTCATGTTGTGCTAATACTTTTACTGTCACCTTCTTTCTTGGTACCTTTCAATGTCTTTTCAGTCTCTTGTGCTTGATTCAAGAGTGTAGTGCTCTCAGTTTTTAACCTTGCAGCTTTTCCTGATAGGTCTTCTCTCTTCACAGTCTAATAATAAAGAGAAGCATGCTACTGTAAGATTGCGTTAATACACATACTAACATTTAAAGAGCAAAAGGGAGAGCCCGATCCATCTTAAAAAACCAACTATGTAAGGGTAGAGTTTTCATGTGAAGAACACCACCTTTACCAACAATTGTTAGGATTAATTTAAGCATAATACAACCTTGGTCTTTAGCAAACTTCTGATTTTGGAATATTAGGAAGAAATTAATAGCACACGGCTGTTAAATGCTACTCCTTTGCTGAAAAGTTTGTGGGTATTACTAGTGCAAAGTAAAAGTGAATACCTGAAATTACCTTCAGTGATTACAGGGCTTGCCTTATGCAGATCTCAATTTTGCACTGAAAGGAACAATTGGTATTTATATGGACAGCCTCATCAGAAAGGTACTAACTAATGCGTTAGCATCTTTAGTCCTGAATCAAGTGAAAAAAAAAGTAATATCTAGTTGTAAAAAGTTTACCAGCATTTGGCCACTTATGGATACTTACTGATAAAGCTGAGTCAGCTGCATTCCCAGCTTTTTTGGCTGCTTCCTCTGCTGCTTTGATGGCATTAATAATATTGTCATAGGCAGTAGAGGCTTCCACAGCACAGCCTACCAACTCGTCCTTCCTGGCACTGTTCTTTATTCTGTGGGAAACAGAGTGAAAAATTCAGTCTTCTGCAAAGACTGTGGGCTTCAAAAAGTATTGCAAATAGATCTGAACTCAGTATTTTAAAAGTAATGCCAGTACAGAAAATAATACACAGAAGCACCACATACAGATCATTAGATCTATAATTTCATTCTGAAAAAATATCAGTCCTGAAGGCAGACCAATATGATTCTTCAAGATTCTTCAGAATAAGGGTATAAGCTCATGCATTTGGAAAAGCACTACTGTGGGCCTCCAAAGCAGTCTTTAAATGGTAGGGAAAATTCACCAAGGCACAAGGTCAATAAGCCACCTCGATCACAGCCGTCCAAATACAATTCAGTTTAGAGAACTGCAGCTTCCAGATCATCTCTGGCAGTTCCGGCATCCTACAGGAGTGGCAGATGGAGCGCAAGATGGAGCAACTACAAGACCTCTTGTGTTTTCCCCAAGAACCAATATGACGGCTCAGGAATTAGAAACAACAGACAAAATCTCTTCTACCCACTCCCCATGAGCTACGCTATTGCTCTGTATTAGCTGCCTTGTATATGTGAGAACAGTGTCTTCTTAATTGAAAAAAAATCACACTGGAAACTAATTTTTTGAAGCAAGAATTTTCCAGCTGAGTTAGGTATCTTTGAATTTTACTTTTTGAGAGTTTCTACTTGGATTAATGACAAAATGCAAGCAATTTGCACAGAAAAAAAAAAAAAAACAAACATAAATTGGGATATCACTTTTTCCATTTTGTTCTGCTGACCATAAAAGGTCTCCAAAACCTCAGTCATAATTCTAAGGTAAAGTACAAGACATAGCCAGTAATGGAGAGGGAAATACTTGATTCACATTAAGTTAACAATTTTTTTGCCTTCCTAGAAGATTCCTTGAAGGATAAGAAAACCATAAGAAATCTTTTCCTCACTAATGCTAAGCAGGCGTGTCTAAAGACTGACAAGATGGCGTTTCTTCCAAATATTTGCCCCAATTCACTGATATAATAAAAGTATCCCTGAGTACGGGTACAGAAAATAACACTACAAAAAAGATATTCTAAACATCATCCCACTCTATACATGAGGATTTTCTCCTTAGTAAGAAGTTAATGAAGTGTTAGTGCAGTAATATAAAACTGTATGATGGGAACCCTCCACTTCTGGGAAAAGGAAAAAGTTATGAAAAATACAGAAAGACCTAGTTTGTGGGGAAAAAAGGAAAGAAATCATCTGTGCCTCATGAAGAAGCATAAAAAGAAACCAAATTTCTAACTTTGCAAATAGTCATTAAAGCAAGTGAAGTTACAGACAGAGCATTGAAACCATGGATGTTATGTACAAAAATTGCTTATTTACAGGAATGGCAACATACTCTTCCAGTTGTTTTGCCAAGTCTTGCAAAGATTTTGCATGTTCCTCAGCCCTCACCACCAGTGGTTCTTTGCTTGCTGATAAGGAGCTATTTGTCAGCTTTTCATTCATATCCTTCCTTGCTCCATCCAGCTGAGCAGCCAGGCTTTCATATTCCTATGGGTTTATATAGACAAAATTTTATTTGTATTCATACACGTTTGATTTTGTCTTTGTCTCCTTCAGTGTTACACATACCTTGCACCTGACAAGACCAAGGGGAAAAACATTTCCTTACAAATTATTCTGCAGATTACTGGAAACAACTGCTAGTCATTACATTACGCTTCCAGGCCCATTAGGTAAAATCTGAGTCAGACCCTTCTAGCCCAGTACCCTGTCTTTGCCAGTGGCTAAAAGCTATTGCCCAGGAAGAAATGCAAGAATAACACAATTGCATAATGGTATTTCTCACAGATACTCTCCCACATTCCAATATCTGCAGCTCAGACACATCACAACCCTCAACAAGCTTCTCTTACACTAGCTTCTCTAGCCGCTGAACTATGCTACCCATTATAGTGACAGCAAGACATTGGGGGGTCTAACTATAAGAAGGTTAATTATACCTCTTTGCTCTTTTGCAGTAATCCAAGTACGCTGTTAGCTTGTGTCAGGGAAGATCGGGCAGAGCTTAGGATATCCAAGATACCATTCTGTTGTACATTTGTCTCCTCAATCCGTTTCTGAGGAAAAATGTGACAGGGTTAGAAATGAGAGACAGGGAAAATTGTATCTACCTAATCTAGTTTGCAGTAGGATTTACCAAAGGTACTATCGCTCTGTTAATCAGATGCCTATACTGTTTAAAGACTAATGCTATCCAACTGATTGGAAGTGTGAGAAAACTCAGGAGTCTGCAGCAGCACAGCATAGCACTGGGCACCAGGCTACAATAGTTCGGTTATGAGCACTCAAAGTACTACATGCCAGCTGAGATGAACTGTCAGGACAGGCCATCTAAGTGTCTGACCTCTCAAACCTGGAAACTTCAAAACCAGCTCCCTGGTGACTATCCTAATCTTTTGTGTTCTCTCAAACTCAGAAATAAAATGGTTGCACTGACCCTTCATCTGGGGATCTTACCAGAAAGGGGGTGAGAAACCTCCCCACCTTATCCTCTTGAAAGCTGTGAGAGGAATGAAGCTCTTTGGTCTTGAGGAGCTCTGTGACAATCCATAGTGTGGCTCCATGGCAATGGCATACCACAAACCCAGCCAGACAAGTGGTGTTGCAGGTAAGGATGTGTTACCTTTCATTGGCTGGGTTTCTTTCATTGTAATGTGTTCAATCTCTGCCAGGTAAGTGTATCAGTAGCAGATGCACTTGTACCATCCATCATTGAACACAGCTGTGCATACTTATTTGCCAATTGTACTGTACAGTCAATGCACATGAAGGTACAATTAAATATCAAAAGGGGCTGTTGAAATTCTTTTGTTCAAACAGTGTTAGCAAACTGGATGGACATGAGTGTGCTAAACCAGTGACATATTTTAGCAAAAACACATTTAATTTAAAAGAATGAGTCCTGCAGCACACCCTTTTTCTTGTCCTACTTCACTAGCTCTAAAAATCAAGCACTCTCAGGAGTGCAGCTCTTTCTTGTCACCTTTCTGGTGAGGCCTCAGAAAAAGTTCTGTAGAATACTAATCCTAAATAATTTAACAGTATTGCACACATTATTGCTCCCATCTTTCATGACTGATAAGGCCAAATACTTTAAGTAACTTCCTGTAAAAAAATACATCAGGAATTTGATCCAGAATAGGAAAAAGCCAAAAGGATAGTGGCAGATGAAGAGAAGTGCTAGGCAGAGACTCTCCCACTCATCACAGCTAGTCTTGGGTCACACTGTCCCAGTCACATAAAGAGACCACAAGTGGGAGTAGACTGTATTTATAGCTGTCCATACATACACCAAAAGATGGAAAAAGACTTTGAAGAAAGTCTAAAGAATTAGTGTTATTTGGCTTTGCAATGTTAAAAGCACTTCTTATCTCCTGAGGTTTAACTTTTTTCTCCCAAGCCCTGACATTACCTTAATGTCTTCCAGCAGAACTCCATTATTTCTGTTTAAGTTTTCAGCCTGCTTGATTTGTCCTGTTGCCTCATTCAGAGCTTCACGAAGGTCAGTGATTTTTGATTCATATTCATTCAATGACTCCCTCACAATTTTAATAAGCCCATGATTTTCTTGGTGGTACTTCTGTAGTTCGTTCTTAATACGTGCCAGTACTGCAGTATCAGGACCAGAAAGAAAAGTTTGTTTAGAGAGTGAACCAGAACAAAATTCCTTCAAAAGGGCTTGACATTTAGGATTAGAAAGTTGTGGTTGTGTGAAATACTAAGCACCCTTTGCAGTGCTAATGTCAGTGTTGCTGTAGCAGAGATGCTATTAAGCATCTCACTGGGTCAAATATACTCGCTAGTTTGCCGTTGCAGATACAGAGCAAAAATAATTGCATTTATTTGGCAATTTCTAAAATAAGGAAGAAAATCTGCAAAAACTGACTTGTTTTTGATTTATATGCAACTAACAATTTAATCTACAATGTAGATAGCTACATCTGTGCTAGTCACCAAAGCTTCCTCTGTAACCACTGGAGAGATATGAGCATGTTCAATCTCAAAGAAGTTAGAAACATAAAAGAGGTAAAATGAATCACACTCTTAAGAGTGCCTATTTCACTGCCTACAAGACAGGATACAGAAGAGTTTCTCTGAGGTAGATATCAAATTCCAAAGTTAGGAGAAATGACTACCACTTGTAAGGTCTTTCACATTCCTCAACTATGCCCCTGCTTAGGAGATAAGCCCGTGACTTTGATGTACTTGCTGTCTCTAATGTCTGGAATCAGATTTCTGAATGTCCCTGTTAAATACATGCAGAGGACTTATAAGGGCGTACAACAGATGCAACCAGAACTTCTGAACTTCCTTATCTTTGTATGATCTGGCCCTTGGACCACTTGAGCAGATTCTGAATATCTGTTGTTACATTACACCTGTAGTTCCTCTAAAATAGCTGCATGTACCATAGTCTATATATTATAATACACAGCACTCTGTAAGCATATTAGGATCAGCTATGTCTTAATTTTACTGAGATAAACCTAGTTATGAAGGAAGGATCTACTGGGCCTCTTCCCCAGCTCCACTCAGTTTTTTCCATAACAAACTAAAAATGCCTTTAAATCCCCTCCAGAACTATCACTTTCCTGTTGACTAACGACCGCTACTGATCCCAGGGATACACTGCAAAATGTGCTTCCCTGCACTACCTTCCAAACAATCAGTAACACTTCAGATTTCAGATCAATCTTTCTAGAGAGTAAGAAGCTAAGAGAACAAGCTCTTACACAGCTGAGCTTCTGTTCGCTCCTTCTCTGCCTCTGCTTGAAGTTGGCCAAAGTTGCGGTTTCTCATCTCCATCATCATGCGTTGAGCTTCGGCCAGTTCTTTGGCAGCATCTCCCAAGGGTAGGTTGTTACCTTCTGCATTTGTACCATCTACTTGTTTCAAGAGCACTGAAAAAAAACATTGTCAAAGAGGGAACGCACTTAAGACTATGCAAAAGACAAAGATGACAAACTTTTGTGAAAAAGACATGCCTATTCTGTAATTCCTTAATGAAGCAGATCCATTTTGCATTAACTGTGTTAAGCTGAAAAGTATACCATGTTACACAATGGGAGCTAGTAAAATGGAATTGGGATTGAAATTTGTCCTAATTCACCAACTTCACAGCAACAATGTTAAAATTCTAACTTAGAAGAGCCTGTGAGAACCATGACTAAAGTCGGGCTAAAGTCAGGACAGTCATTTATAGCTCTAGATGTGTCTGTGCTAAATCCTCTCTGTCCCTATTCACTACACAGAGAAGGTAGGCTCCTAAACTAACATTATATATTATATTTCTAATAGGAAGAGTGAATTTCACAGCTATGTCTAAGTTCTGATTTATGAAGTTGTTTTCAAAAAAACCATCTATGCTTAATTAAGACCATTGTAAATAAACTTGAAAAGATTCCATAAAACAAAACATGTTATGGAGTTAAAAATTGGGTTTACCTTGTATATTATTGACAACTATTTGTATTCGTGAAACCAAATCCTTTCCTTTCTGATGAGTTTGGCCAAAATTGTTAAATAATATCTCAGCTGCTTTGTAGTTCATTTCAGCCTAGCAAGGGCAAAACATTATTAGATTAAAAATATCTGGATACAGCATGCTAATATGTAGTAAAGAAATGTGTATTTTTAAATTGATTTGGTAAGTCACCTTTTCCTGCAGAGCATTTACATCATGATTTAGGTTAAAGAATTCTGTCTCCAATTCATCTGCCTTTGAACCCTGATTGTTTACAACAGAACGGTAGTTGTTCAATAAACCCTGAAAACAAGGGAAAAAAATAATCCGATGAATTACTCATACACAGGAGACACAAAAGCAAAAAGTCACTGGGTTAGATCTTTATCCAAGGTAAATAAAATCAGCATTACTGACATGAAGGCTGACCAGTTGCTGCCCAAACCCTGGGCTTTCTTATCTGTGAGTATAGCAACTGCTATTCCAACCAAAGAAATTCTTTTTAGGGTGAATTTTGGTATTGGCAATTGGAATGTTAAGGATTTTTGGTAATGCAGAGTTGTAAGTGCTGGAAAGGGAAAGAGCTATAGGGAAATCTTGGAGATACAGCTTTCAAGGTGAGCAGGTCTCAGAAAAAGCAGAGATACTGATTCTCTTTCAGAGAATGACATGGAAACAACTGTCCTCTAACAGGTGAAGCCCAGTGCTGTCAGCATCTGGTATTTGAAATCAAGCATTGACATATGTTTCCTTGCAAGGCGACAAAAATATGAAGTTCCTAGGTTCAGCTCTTATCAGCTTAATCTGAAATCTGCTTTTCTGTATATGTGTACCTACCTTTAAGTCCTTGATGCGTGTTTCCAAATGCTTCATCTGCTCCAGTGTGTGGCTACTTGCATGGACATTTTGCAGCTGAGACTTAATCAGCTGAAGCTCATCACCTATCATGCTCAAATCCTTCAGTAGTGTCATTACACAGCTATCGCAAGCTGGAGGGTGCACGAGCAAATGAAACCAATACTTGTTATTAGTATTTGGTGCAGAGAAGATTTCACTGATTATATTAATAAATGAGATGCAATGGAAACACTTTGATGCTTGTCATCTATTACTGCCTGAACAACAAATGCAACAACAAAGCCCAGAGTATTAAGGAGAGTGACCAGAGCCAGAAATAAGGAGGAGGCCCCATTTACATCTGGCTAATTGACCACCTCTTTTATACTTTATTCCAAGTGTTTCATTGAATATTTGTTTTCAAAAGATTCATTACAGGACACCTCCAATCCTTTCTAAACTGTGTCCCCCTTAAGAAGTCATTGGTATGTACCCAAAGCCAGCAGAAGGCAATCAAAGTCCAGTTCTACTTTATTACTTACGGTCACAATCTTCGTTGGGATCCACATCTTTTGGTTCATTATTGAAACATTCTGAAATCACAAGAGTCTCATTAGTAATCAAAGTTTTCTTACGGAAATACTACTATTGCATTTTTGCTCTCACTTTTCATGGTTGGCAGCCATGCAAAACACAGTGCTGCCTTTTCATAAATCCATACCCACTGTGAACAAGCTGAAATTCCCAGAAGGCATGAGCATGCCAAAACATTCAGCTCCCACCTATGCCTTGCTGAGATCAACACCTTTTTCATCCCTCAGAAAACTGACTGTAGCCCCAACCAATATACACTACTTGGGTAGCAGCAAGAGGCTCTCTCACATCAAGTGGGCAGAATGTACTGCTAGAATTTGCCTAGAATAACACCACCAGGACTGGAGCCAAGACTATGTTACAAGCATTAAAATATTTTACCCAGGACATAGGTTCAAACAAATTCTTTCACTTCAGCATCCATGTTCACACCACAGATACTGATTCCTCAAAGGATGCCTTAGCCACAGGGAACTGAGAAATATTTATGGACCACCTGTCACAGCTTGTGAGATTAGGGGATTAATCAAGCTTGAGAGAAATCCACAGTTACGCGTGGAAGGAGGCCCTGTATGTAACCCAAGGCATGGAGCTTGGACCAGAGATACAAGTGGTATATAACAAACATTGCCATCAGACTTTTGAAGAAGCTAGCATGGGCGGCTGCCTGTCCAGTGTGCTGGTTCAGTTAGTTTATTTGTTTCACAAACCCCGTTATAAGAACCTTAAGACTCTCCAGGTGCATGCGGGATTGTGACATCCTGGAATAATAATTTCTTGGAGTCAGGATGGCAAGTGGCTCCTAAAAATGCCATCATATAGGACAGGAATCTTACCCATCTTGATGCCCAAGTCTCTTTTACAGGTGTGGTCCTACTGCCAAACTCTCATCTCTTCTTGAAAATGAAATGTGCATATCTTTGACAGAAAAGGATGCACTCAGGGTATAGGCTGCTGCTGTCAAGAGTCAACAGCAGCTTGATACTGTGAGAGGTTACAGTGATAAAATCGGACCTGAACTTTAGCAGCAGCATGAAACAGCATGGAACCAACTGCATAGCTGTGCCATTTCCTTTAGCACTTGCACATTAAGTCATCAGGAAGCTAAATGGGATTGGAAGTGAGTGCTGCCGCCAAAAGGAGACAAGTCACAAAGAATATATTTGTGAGAGAATGAAGGAAATTGTTCTGAAATCCAAATACCCATCCAGTTTGGCTGTTGTGCAATTCAGCTAACACCAGACACATTTCAGCTGTCACTGTGAAGTACCAGTTAAAGAAAACTATTACTACAGCTTCTGCACAAACAACATCAGCCAAGAAGTGGTGAAATGAGAAAGTCTGGCCACGTGCCGAACATCACGCACAAGAAACCTGCTAGAACATGCTGTGCTGATGATCACAGAGGGTTTTATTCCTCATGCAGAGAAAGAGAGGGCTAATCAGAATACATAGTTGGAGACAAACTGAAGACAGACTTGTTGAATTTTGCCCTGCAGATTAGTTAATCCTAGCAAACTCTTGCTTCAAGAAGAAAGGAATGAGAAAAGATCAAACACTGCTTGAATCTGTTCCACACAGATATAAATACAATAAATATGTATTACATCAATGATGAAATATGAAATGAGAACTTGCTATTGAAAAATTGCACCAGCTGCCAACAGCGGTTCGCATATACTTGCTGGTTTTCTAACTTCTGTGACCAAGGAAAGATAAGGTAATCCTTGCAGTTACTTGAATGCAGTGTGAACAGCAGTGCAGAAAAATGAAGAGTGTGGAAATAGTAGGAGTTATTAGTTTGACATTTCACTGACATCTGAGGAGGAAAAGCTGTCTACGGGGAAAGAAAATTGTAATTTTATTGGGGAATGGAAATATGGGAGAATAAGGTCCTTTTCACGAGCAATGACTTCCGTGCTTCTGAATAGAAATGTGTATCCTAAGGAACTGAGATGAATCGAGGTAAAGACAGTCTGAAGAATGTAGGATCAGCCCCTTTAGAATTGTAACAGATAAAGCAAACATATGCCAGTGGCATAATAATCTTATAAGAGCTTACTAGTAGGGGAGTACATGTGTGACTGATCCTGGGAAAATCATGGATGTCTTAGACTGCAGCACAGTGTATAGCAGGATTTATAAAACAACCTACTAAATCAGGTTCTAACTTCCACTGTAAACACAGTTAGCTTGGATATCTAAGAAGGCAGAGATTGATGCAGACTCTGAAAATGTCACTAATCTGTCCCAAAAACATTTTAAAAAGGCACGTTGAGACTGCTCAGTTTCCTAAGTCCATAATGCAGACTGGCAAGATATGACTTAACCATGTCAGCAGAAAAACCACAATGCATTTAAAAACATATCCATGAAACAGAAAAACAAAATAAAATTGGTAATATTAATGAAGGGAAATACACAATAATATAGCTTACAAAGGTGAATTCAATGACTCAGAACAAGCCACAATGTTATGGTTTTAGAAAATCTTAAATTTTGTTAAAATTGATCTACATTTCTTACAAGCCTAGATCTTTCCTTCAGTTCAACTCAGATAAGTACCTTCCTTCTTTGCTTCCCAGAGAGAAAACTACACTGACTTCCATTTTCACAAGCTCTCACGTACCTCCAGTCAGATGGTCACAGCTAGCCAGCTGTCCATTATTATTACAATTACATTTCTGACAGTAGCCTCCATATTTCTGTGGATTTCCAAAATATCCTGGAGCACAGCTAGATAAAGAGACACAAGTAATTTTTATTAAGTAGTTGAGCTACTTTTGTGAAATATACTTTCCCTTGACAAAAAAAACCCACAGTTATTCTCCTGAATAAACTTTCAAGAACTTCTAATTTCATGTCTTAGACAAAACCGGTTTATTTTTGGTCTACAGTATCCTCTGCACTATGCTAAAAATATCTTTCCAAGTACTGCAGATTTTTTTTTTTTCTATAAATAGAAGAACTCCCACAATGCTCATATAGGAATAATTCACTTAGTCTGAAAAAACCCACAATGCATACAGATACATGCATACACACACAGAGAATTTGACAAGGCTTAACCCAGCAAATTACACCATTCTGGTCTTTGATCCCAACAGAACACACATACTAAGGAGGATCATCCTGCAAGCGCATGTTGAGATTTCATTTCAAGCAATGGCACTGAATGACATTATCACCCTTGCGATGGGTGATTCCTTCTCTGCCACCTGCTAGCAAAGCAGCCTGAGTGTGAGAAAATATTTTATAGGTAAAATATACTGCTCAGATGGCTAGATAATAATCCTAAAAGTCACTCTGTTGTAAGATTGATAGAGGTGGCAATGTGGGATCAAAGGGCCATGATGAGCAGCTGAGGCACATCATGAAGCTAGATCTGGAAGAGAAAACCCGTCTATAGCCTGAAGCTTAGATATCAAAGGTAACAGTCTTGAAGCATAAGACTATGTGCTACTGGAGGTACTGCCTTCAGGAGAGACATCAGGATGTTATTGGCCTCAAATTTCCAAACCAGGCAACACTACTCCATTACAATTAAATTCTCTTGGATTTAAAACTCAATGAAATTGCTTCCTTGGCCTGCTTGAAACTGCCATGCTGTGCCACTTGTGTTTTGTCAAACTGCTGCAATGTTCCAGCAAAAGAGATGGTTCCAGCATTGTGTTTGTACACTCCACATGTGGAGCACATCAGAATGAGTTGGGATGAAGGGTATCATAGAATTATAGAATCATGGGTTGGAAAGGACCTTAAAGATCATCTCGTTCCAACCCCCCCGACTTGGGCAGGGACACCTTCCACTAGACCAGATTGCTCAAAGCCCCATCCAATCTGGGTTAGAACACTTTCAAGGTATGGTGTTGAATGTTATCTGGTTGCTGTTGGACTGTTGTATGTTTCTTTGGAGAAAGTTGAGTTTACATCTAGAATTACACTATAGCACTACACTACAGCAGCTGTTCATATAGATAATCCTTCAGTATGTGCATCCTATGCATGTGTATGTCCATATATTACCCAATGCAAACATACTTGCTTTTGTGGTGTTTCTCAGAAACCTTGGTCTTGAGAAACAAGTCACTTACCGTTCACAACGAACTCCAGTATAGCCTTCTTTGCACAGACACTGGATTTCTTCATCATTTGCCACACAGCCAGTTGCAAATCTTTGAGAAGAAGCAAGAATATTATTGTGAGCAAGTCATCAAATAGATTTTAGTCTCTAGAGGCTAAACTCAGTTAAATGATTTTCAGATTAAAAAGTTTTTATATCACCAAATTACTTCTCAGCTAATTTAATTGCCTCTAGATAAATTGTCGTGATTAACTCTTTGATGTTTCATATTTTTCATTGAAATTCTTTCCTTAGACTAAAAAAATAATTGTTTCCTGACCCTCTAGACTGAGCATAATAGCTCATCACCCAAAGGAATGCCTAAAGAAAACCTTAATAGTGATGTCGTAAAATAAACCAAGTCTGGGTAGCTATTTTATCTTACTAGGGCAAGAATAAGTAGCCTGTGCGAGACAACATTCCCTCCTGTTTGGATAACTTCTTTCTTTTTAATTTATTTTTCATAGATGTTAACATTAGAGGATATTTTATGTAGCTCATATTGCTTGGGGTTTGGTTTTGGTTGGTTTTTTTTTTAACCAAGGCAAAATATAGCTGTGCATCATTTTGGGGAGCTCTAGCATATATCTGACCAACACAATGAATATTTTTGCCTGCTCTTTCCAGCAGACTCATCTAGACTTAAATTCCTCTGGGAGAAAAATTAGGTTTATGGCTACTTTTTGGGAAAGAGAGGCAGGAGGTGAAGCAGGGATGGCCATGTTTGCTGTTTCCATTTGTTGATCTATGAAAGCTGGATAAAGCAAGTCTGTATCAAAGACAGATGTCTGCACAAATAATTACATCTAATTTGACTAGGTGGAAAATTGTTAACCCCAATAATGGCAGATGGGGTGTATTTCCTTTGTCAGGAATGGTATTTACCACCCTACCGTGCAACTGTGAAACTGCAGAGGTTTGCTGTCTCTATAGGTATTTCAGCACTCTTAAAAGAAAAGATGACTAAAAGTATGTTCAGTCAGCCTCAGGCAAGCACCTGCAGAAGAGGCCAATGCTGTCAAAATCAGATCTATTAGAGTTCTCTGATAAATGAATAACCTGTCTATTGTCTGGTAGTGTAAATCTCTTAAGGCTACTTGGTGTTTGCTAAAGCACCTGGCAAATACTATGTGATCCCTTTAGCAATTTATACATTAGTTCGTTGTTTTGGGTTTTTTTTTTCTTCATTTATGTTTTTATTTAACACATTTCATGTTTCAGTAAAATTTACTGCCCTATTTTAAAAGCCTGGCAACCTTATAAGGTCCAAGGAAATTTTTTTAGCTCAGTACATTTGCACTTGAAATGGAGCTTCCACCTGAAGAGCAACCGTACTCTTTCAGGAATTAGATATGTGCTTAAGAGCTTTAATGTTTTCATATTATTTTTGCATCTTACTAAATTTTCTGAATTCATACAAAAGGCTCATTTCATTATTGTCAGTTATCTCCTAGCCAGAGTAATGGTGTTAAACCTTAGACTAAAGATAACTTACACCTTGCATTTCAGCAAACAAGAAAGATTCTGGATATGCCCAGTAAGCATAAAGACTCCCATCATATATTTTTCACTATGAATGAATTACTAATGGTTTTGTACATAAGCCATTGTAACTGCCTGGGGCTCCCCCAGTTGATGAGCAGCATGTCTTTATGGCTCAAGAACTGAATTGGAATACTTACCTTATTATAAAAGATAATGCCATGAGACAGACCACAAAGTTACTGCTGGTCTGACATGCCCCAAACAGGTCTGATGCCCCACTATGTTGGACAATATGAAAGTACAGAAAAGGGTCATTATCTTCCTGTGGTGGCAGCATTTGGGGCTTAGGTTGTTATTTATTTGTTTTTCTTTTTTCCCCTCCCCTGAATGATTTCTTATGATGTTCTACTGTACCTGTTTGTATAGGGGCAAGGACACACCCGGCAGGAACCTTGAGTGGCATCTCCAAAATAACCATCTTTGCAGCGCTCACATTTCTCCCCAGCAGTATTATATTGACAGTTCTGCAAAACAAGCCAGACAGTTAACAGTGCTCTATCACTCAATATGGCTTTACTACTATTAAAAAATACATAACTAATCTATTCAGAGGATATGATCTTTCCCTTGCACATAATCAAACATTTATTGCCAAACTGCCTTCCCAGCCGGAATAGATTGGTTTCAGTCATTCTGTAATTGTAGAAATCACAATTAACTCACTATTGTGGGAAAACAATAGATAAATAAGCAGCATTAAACATATTTTAAAAGAAATTCAATCAGATATATAGTTTGTTAAGGAACATTTCATTAATGCACTCTGTCTTGATATTTCAGTTAAAAATCACTATGTTTAAATTGAACTTTAAATTTTGCATCTTAATTAGAAGGCAGATATCATTTAAAAGCATGCAATACATTGAGCTCAAGTACATCCTTAAAAAAATCCCATGAAGTTAATATAAAAAGTGTTTCTTTTAGTAGATTAAGATCGGAGTTCAATTTCATGTGCTTTCTCTAGAGGATGTTATTTGTATCTACCTGGAGTAACTGGAATAAATAATGAAAAAGGCTGGGGAAACAATTGAAACTGATACAAAAGAACCACTTTTTCCATTATAAAATTGTTGGGAATTATATCTTATTTTAAAAACATTCCTGGTGCTATCTAATTGTCATACATATTTATACATTACGGGGAGAGAATAAGCAAGTTGCTTTTGCATTACCTAAAGTGATGCTAATTTAAAATACAAGTTTGAATGCATTTTGGGGCAGTCATAAAAAATTCTGTGTGATCCATACTCAAGAGACATTCACACTCCCAAGTTCTACAGCTGTTTCCCAGCTGACTGATCCAATGCCCCACAGAGCTGATCCAAAACCCCACAGAGGTTGTACCAATAAAGCAAAAGGTAGAAAGAGAAGGTGGGAAATTGCCTGGAAGCAGTCACTAAGCAAATTATACTTCCATTTCAGGGACCTTGATGGCTTAGGACTATGGTAAGGCCCTAGTACCATGACTTGCAGCAGAGGGGCATTTTTTCCTACACATGAGAAACTTCCATCTCTTCTTATACTCCCTTCTCCTCCACATTACTTCAAACTCACATTCCCTCAACCACGTCAACAGTGCTTCCCTCAGCTTCTTGTGCATCGTAACACTAATTCGGTTTTATTTTGGTTAAAGGACTAAATTTGTGGCTCACTTGGGAAAGAACAGGAAATGCTTCAGTTCCCATATAGGACATTTAACTAGGGAAGCTAAAGTTACATGGAGACACTATATTACGTTTGTAAAAGGAAACATTTTAAAATGCAGCCTCTCCAAAAGCTGGTGCATATTTTCCTGCAAAAATCTCATGTAAAATTCAGATTGGTTTTGTATAATTACTGACAATATTTATAATCCTGAAGAAAAAATTAAACTGCAAAAAGAGTAAAAGAGAAGTACTTAAAAATATCTGTGTTAGTTTCATCTTGGAGCAACCTCCCATCCCTAAGTCTATCTGCTGGTTTTTGTTTTGCTCACTTTATCTAAAGAAACTAGACTAACTCCATAACTGCAAAGAAAGTTTCAGATATTTGACATATAAGCCACTCTAAATGTGCCATGCTGATCTTCTAGCTACATGGCATATAAGGATCGGAACTCTCAAGACATAGTGGAATTAAACCAGAGCAGCAGCTCTTGGCTCTTCCTTCAAGTTTCACAGGGCCAGAGACACCTCTGAAGTCATGGCATCTCCAAACCATGAAGTATTGCAAACTCTGAAGGGAAAACTCTCAGTTGATTTCATACGCACACATATGGTACAAGAAAACCAGAGTAGAGTGTGTTAGGGCCTCAACAGAAACAGCTATGAACATGGGGTTATATGACATGAAGCAACATGTCATGAGATGGACAAGCCTCAGCACTGTTCTGCTGCTGAGGGAACCTGCGTTTCAGAAGGAAGGGCAGGGAGCACAAGGACACGAAGCCTGATTAATGGCAAAGGGTCAGCTTTTCCCTACACATAAGAACCAGTTCTGTCTTCTCCACCTCCTCCCGCACTCTGCTCTCCTCCACTGTCAGCAGCGCAGCACTACATTCCTCTCTTTCTATCAGCATACAACAGGATAGGTATTGCCAAAACTGGGGAGCATTGCACTGCTGCCATGAGGAAAGGGTCTCACAAGGAAAGTCTTCTATGGAGGCTGCCACTGGAGAGAAGCTGACATGTGAAGGTGCTGTACTCCTGGCAAGGAGCAAGAAGAAGGATGCCAAGTGAGGAGAGCAGGCATTGCACTTTGGGTGTGAAACTCGACAACTCCACACTGGGAAGCAAGCCTCCTTGTTTTCTCTGCACCACTATAGGTCTTTGTCTATGGCTGTTCCACAGAGAGACAAACTTCCTGGTTATGAAGTGGAGGCTCATGGTGGAAATACGTGCCCTTTGGGCTGCCAGTTTTTACCACATTATTCTGGATGACTTTGCTTGCCCTAAATTTTGTCTGAGGGTCGAGTGTTGATACAGCTGTATCTATCTGGAAGTTAATCCAGCTGTGAGAAAAAGGAGATAAAGAGAAACCTAAATCACATACTTCATGAGGCAAAAGTGAAATTTGTATTTTTATTTTCTTTTCCCTTACAGTTTTCCTTCTGAAGTGAACTTTCCTCATCTTTATAGCTCTGCTGCAGCACTTTCCTGTCATGGCCTGCCCTGCCTTTCCAAAGCAGCAGCCTGTAAGTCATCCCCCAGAATGTGCTGAATCGGTTTATAGTCTTTATTGGAGCAAGAGAGTTGGTTGAGACAAAGTCGGGGGAATGACATAACGCACAGGAATGCACCGCAGGCAGAACGGATGCAGCATGAACAAGGAAGAAATAACAGAGAAGACAGACCATGAAAGATGTTGGCAAGGTTCTTGTTTACACAGTAAGTGAAATATTAGTGAAAAGTTTTTAAGTGGGATTTTTCAGAACAAACTGTTCAAAGCAGCAGCATGGATATAAGCTGGAGAAGCACAGCCGGCCAAATGTCACACTTCCATTGCTACAAGGGCTGATCTACTCCAATGAGGTTGCTTTGGGCTTAACACGGTGTGCCAGGGAGCAAAAAATGCACCACTGTATCTTCTATAACTGCTGAAATTTTTCTATTTAATCTAACTTTTACCCCCTTCAGCTCATCTTATTTATTGCAATATTTTTTAACCCATCTAGCTCTAGATTAAGATTAGTGGAGATTTACCGATGCTGATCAGAGATTTTTCAAAGGTTATGCTATGCGTGAATGTGGTAGCTGTCAGCATTGGCAAACCCTGGCATATATGTATAAAACTAAAGATGGCATATGCCAGGATAAGGCACATATTTACTATAAATAACCAAACCCACTTACATATGCACTAATTTAGTGACTTTTTATATCATGAGCTAACAAAAGTGGCAGGAGAAAGAAGAAAATAAAAACAAGGATGTGAATTATTCTAATCACCCACAGTTGCATTAATGTACATGTAAGTGTATGCAATTAACTTACGCTCATTAACAGTACAAGATACAGAGACTTGTACTAGATCTATATCTAGCTATAGATATGCAAGGATTATTTATTCTTATTTGATTCAAATTTACCAATACTGTATAATCCATACTGCAGTTAAGATTTCTTCTTTTCTTTTCTCATTTAATTTCTTGAATGCTAGTAGTTACTTACAATGCATTTTCCAGTGCCATCTTGACATCTATTTGAATTTCCATTGCAGTTACAGGGGACACAGCGTCCAGTAAAATATCCTTTATTCTCACGATAAAATCCAAGGCTGCATTCCTAGACAGCAAGCAGAGAGAAAAAACAATAGTGAGTGTTGTCAGAAAGCAAGTTTTACAGGTTATGGAAAGTGTATTTTGAAATTGTTTGCGATTTCTAAGGAGAAGTGGAGGTGTACATTTCCTTGAAAGCTCTTCTAAACCCATATTGTTGTTTAAGTGCTTTAATGCAGTGATTAGAAGTGAGTGGAGCTGAAGAAATTTCAGCTGAACCCTGTGCTCTACACTTTGTGGTAGTGGGGATTTAATCATTTCAGTCTAACCTTTGAGAAGAACGTATTTCCCGTGGCTGTGTACAAAGGTGTAGAATATAACTTTTAAACCACAGAAAAAGATCTGAATATAGATTCACACTATAGTGTTCTCAAAGAAGAACATACGGAAATCTCATATAGTAGCAAGTGGTTATATTAAATCTTAATTTAACTACAGTATGATCCTTGGAAATACTTCTAATGAGATATATTTTACATGAATTCATCATGACTTCCACAGTAAGTCTACCTAGAGCTATACAAAGCCATGCTAAAACAGAGCTAGGTGATATAACAATACAACGGTCTCATTTCTGAGTACAGGCTTGCCCCGGAGACCCAGGAAGCATGAGAAGAATGTTCAGCTATTGAGGGCACAGGCGTGGGAGCACAGCCTGTCAGATCAAAGCTGGATTTAAATCGGGAGCTGAAACAGAGCAACATTATAAATGAATCAAGAGACATGAGGTTTGTTAGCCTATACCAGGGAGGTAGTAATAATCTGTTAAAACCAGGTTCTTGCTTGGTATGGACAAGGAAAGCACAAGGGTAAGGAAAGAACAAGGAATTCCTCCCAGGCATAAAGCCTTTCCATATACAGATCAATTAAAATATTTGTGTCCATACAGATCAATTAAAATATTTGTGTCCACTCCTCTGCTAAGCATCCTGGCACACCAACCACAGCAAAGTAGATGGACGTAAGTTTATTCCTTGTTTTCCTTAGCTCCTTTTCACTAGTCACTAAGCTGGTGTGGTGCTGGTGCAAGGAAGATTAGAGGCTGTACAGAAGCAGGGAAGAAACTCTGCTCCCCACGAAGCCAGCACCTCCCAAGTTCCTGCCTCTGGCAATGTATTTCTGCACTGTACTTATACCTTGCGCCTACCTCACAGTTAAGGGCTGGCTTCAATGATATTCAGAAAACAAGTGACACTTGAACTTTAAAGCAGTAAATCTCTTCTCCAAGCAATTGCACCACCGAGACTGATGGGACTAATCTGAAGAGCAAAGGGTTTGTGGGATGATGCCTCAAATCATGTTCCAGTGGTTTGAGGTGTAAGTAGTAAATTCATCAATCACGTAATGACCAGAGGGGGGAAAAAAAATCACCTCTCCCAAAGCAGATCTCCAAAGGAATATTAATTTATTGCTGTTTAAATAACAGTTGCTAGTGGCATCTTCACCTTCTTTACATGTGGGATGAAAATGGAAACAAAAAAAGCATGCAGGATACTAATACCATGAGTCAGTTTAATACTGACTTCAGTGACAGCAAGGACTGAATTTAGAATAGGCACTTGAAATTTTTCGACTACATTTTTAAAAGGGTGCATATATTCCCTGAACAACAGGGAGCCAATATACACAGCTTCTGAAGAAACAGTGCCTGAAATACACTAAACAGCATGACTAAGTAAAATATAGGTTCTAATGCATATAAATTCTATTTAGTGAAAATGTTTTTTTTTTGAGAGCAGAATGAATCACTCATTTTAAAAATACACCCAAATGCATTTGGAAAAAAAATCTATTCAGCTTTTTGTTTTTCTACTTATGCTGTCTTTAAAACAACATCTTTGGAGTAAGTGGGTGCTTAGCTTTTGAAACAGTGTTCGTGATACTGGGAAATTGATTCCACACAAAGATGTGCTTTTAAGTGAACAGGAGTTCAGGCTGATTGCTCTCAAGTAAACAGCAATTTATAAGAAACTTCTCTT
Organism: Micropsitta finschii; assembly: GCA_034783455.1. Classification (NCBI taxonomy): domain Eukaryota; kingdom Metazoa; phylum Chordata; class Aves; order Psittaciformes; family Psittacidae; genus Micropsitta; species Micropsitta finschii. Next base: position 20,095 of record JAVHNF010036662.1, read on the forward strand.
TACACACTGTTGTTAGTAACGTACTTTGAGACACAAGATTAGCCTTCTTATTACTTTTATATTAAGCTGTGTAGATGTTGTTATCAAATTAGCTCATTTAAAAACAAAGAAGGAAGCAAGCAAGGAAAAGAAAATTAACAAATTACCTGTCTCAGGTAGAAGTCCCTTTGAACTTGCTGCTGACTCCCCTGCTGAAGGTGAGGATACAATAGCCTCTGCTGCATACCTTGTGCTAAACACTGCCCCAGGGCTACTAACGTGACAACCACCCATGGTATATTCCTTGGTCTCTGTGCTTGGGCCACCATCTTTCTTTAGCTCCAGTTTGAAGAGATGCTGCTATCCTTTATGTGCTTGCTCGTTCTCTTATACTCTCCCTTCTTCTCCAGCTTCTGACTCAGATTAATGAGGCTCTGTGCTGCGATGGGCCCCACCTCTAAACTTTATACGTGAGTCAAGTTGTACGGCACGTATTACTGTTCCCGAGGTTAACAAGTAACCTCGCAGTTCCTGCAGCTCAATATATACCTAAGTCAGGGTGTGGCATGCATCACCTCCTCCCCACCTAAGGCAGCCAGACAGAGTGAGGTGATTAGAGCAGTAAATCACTGCCTGAGTAATACTGCATAAACATACGGGGCTTACGAACTACCCATCTGAGTGTCTTGATCACTTCCTTTGCCTATGTATTTCCACCAGGTTATACAAAAAACACCCAGCAGCTTAGGTTTTCAAGACAGTCTGCTGAAAGCAATGGGATGGCAGTAGGAATTTCAGTCAGTGCTCGCTGATTTGCATGTGACACAGAGCATAAAAAGTGCGAAAAAATCAGTTTCTAGAATTATTTCCAAAATGGTTATTTAACAGATGATGAACAGCTGCCCTGAGAAATGGATGCACACATGAAACACAAGCCAGCCATAAATATTCTGTTTAATCTCTCTGCTCCGGTCTAGATATTATTCTTTCATTCTCATTTCAAAAATGTTTGCAAGGTTATTACAGCAATTGTAACCCTTAATCATTTTCTGAGAGAATAATTCCTCCCATTTTGTGCACTTTGTACACCACTTATCTCTCTAGTACTTTATTCTGCTGCACATATGAACAGTCAATCTCTAAGCTAAGCAAAGTGACATCCAAAAGAATTACAGGTACAGGAACAGCATATACAACTGCAGCTAGTTTTTTGGGAAATAGTATTACTTTGCAATGTTTACCTTATCTTTCATAAAAATATCTCCCATGTTTTTATTTGCAAATATGTTAACTTCATCTTTCAAACATTTTCCTATATAAATAGGAAGTATCTAAAATTATCTAGATTCAGGCTACTTCCCTTGATACCTGCTAAAATAAGGAATAATAGGGATCTTCTCCACTCTGCAGGGCCTCACAGACTTTGATCAAATCAATTTTGACCTTCCCTCCATTAAAGCAGATAATTCAGCCTTTCATAGGCATCATAGAAGAGCGCCTCACTGTACTGCCTTACACATGTAAAATGACATCCACAACACCACAAAAGCAATCATGAGTTGAATAACCCTACAGTGCTCCTTAGACAGTGAAAGTATTTGAGCCATTGTACGAGCTCCTGCTTACAAGAAGCGCATTTAACTACTTTCATAACCAGCCCATTACCTTTAAGTAAACCAGTATGCATAGCTGTAGGCAAGAGAGGAGCTAGTGGTTACAGGATGGTGGCTTCCTACCTGACATGAGTCACCAGTGTACTCCGGAGGGCAGGAGCATGTCTCTACGCTGTATGCGATGCTGCCGCTTCCTGTGCTGGTGGCTTCTTCCAGCCCAACCTCACCAAGAGTTAATCGCTGGGTCTCCGTGAAGTAAAGGCCTCTGATGTGTAAACCATCTAGTCTAGACAGGATTATCATCAGCTCTTCTCTGGATACAAGGTTATTGCTGCTGGCATGCCTGAAGTTTCCCTGCGCACGAAGGGTACAAAATGAGCATGGCCTTGCAGCTTCTTAAAAAGAGTATCTGCAAAGAAGGAAGGATGACAGAAAAAGGGAGAAGACCCCCATGAAACAGACCCCTATAGTGCCAGCTGATGTGGGGTGAAATAGAGGTCAGGAAAAGAAGTACAATGAATGTAAACACAGGATAGGTAGAAAATGGTATAATGAGCATCAAAAGGAATGTACCCTTTACTTTGCAAGGCACATATATACGGCTCTGAAAAGTGAAGCATGTAGGTTCTTCTTTAGTCATCCAAACTTCTTTGGGGTATCACCCACCAAACCATAAAAGGGTGGAGGAAACTGCTTTTATTTTTCAGAATAGGCAAAGTCCTAGAAATCCAATCTTTGAGGGCTGCCTTCGCATACTTTCTTGCTGATACCAGATACAACATTACTGAAAATGAAATCTGGCTTGAAGAAACACTTTTTTTTTGCCTGCATATGAGATAGAAATAAATAGCCCAGTTTGACATTCCAAGCACAGGCTTAAGGTAGGAATAATCCCTGCTAAGTTTGCCTGCCTGAATGTTGGACACCCACTCTTAACTAGGCAGCTAGACATCAAAGGAAAACAGATAACAGTTCATTCCATCATTAAGTATGATCTGGAGCTGCAGTGAATCATCTGCCATTGATGACTAGTTCAGTATTACCCCACTGGCCCTGGAGAGAGTCTTAAGGGCTAAATTGGACAAGATGCCTAATTCAGAGGTGCTAAAATTAGGTGGCATGAACCAGAACCTAGGTTCAATGTGGCAGTAAAGAGAGAGAAATAATGTTGTCTATAATGAGAGTCTACAGCATTTCAGCGTCTATTCATTAATATTATCAAGTATTTGGTATTTCTGCACATTTTAGCTAAGCATTTTTTATGTGCCACTGGGAAGAAAGGAAAGGCCATTCCATACGTATTTCTTACCTCAATGAGCTGCACACGGCCATAATATTGACGGTCAGGCAGTGGGTCATTGGGATCCATATAAACAACTTTCATGTGCTGGCCCTGTGTGAGAATGAGAATATAACATTGCTGTTTCCCTACTTTTTATAGTAAAGTATTCAGATGCAGCAAAATTAAGCACATTAATCCTGTTGTTCCGGGGGTAAAAACTAAGTAATACTAGGAAAACTGTAAGTCATTTTGTCGGCAAAGTGGTATAACAGGCATTGTATTCTAGTGTCAGCAGGTTTTTCACTGTAATTACCTACTAAAAACCTTGCTTTCAAATAAAAGACCCAGAGAATTAAAGTAATGCTGACCAATTTCCATAGGAGCTAGTTATTAATTTTGAGTAAAAATGTTTTTGCGTTTTCATATACTCTCCTTTGTGTCCTGGTACACAAATGACTTTGAATACTACTGTAGTACTTTACAAGGCATGTTTCCCAATAAGAATCCTAGAATAATGAATTAGTATTTCTGATGGTCTGAAGAAACAAAATCACCGTCTTGGGAATTTCAACAAACAGCAGAATATTTCAATTCTGGCCCAACAGTGGTTAAATTAAAAACTGTTAACACAAAATGCATTTTTACTTCAGTCCCCTGAAGCCTTAGAACTATGTTTAATTTTATGCTAAAGAAAACTCTTACAGAAAATGAGATTAATTACACATGGAATCCAGGGCATATTTTGCAGATGTGAGGCCATACTTGTTGACAATCGTACAAGGCTTTAATTATTTTTATTCCACAGGTGTATTTTACAGAGAATCCTGTTTTATCTTTTTATTTGCTCTCAAGCCAGTTATGCTTAATAATACATTACTTTGGCAACAGAGATAGCTGTGTTGATGGCTTTAAGCAAAATGCAATAAAATCACTTTTATAGAAATGTAGCAAGTTCCTATACAAGTAAAGCATGCTATAGGAGCAATATCTGATATAGTTGTCAGGTAACATAAAAATCATGGTACTGGTATTGCTCGAAATTAAAACTATATCAAAACTTACTGTTAGTTGTATATCAGGTCTCTTACCCAGAAGAACCATGCCCTCACTAGGTAAGCCAAAAGATTTCACTTGGTAACTTAGGAAGCCACCATATGAAGAAAGCTGTAACAAAATACACAAGACCAGATATATTTTACTGCACAATTGCTTGATATTAATATAACTTTATAGTCAAGTTTACCCCATGTTCTAGCACTATACATGATATTTTTACTCTTTATTCCTTAGGCAAAATATGAAAATATGTGTTGCTTGGAAGAAATTATTTTGTTTTGTTTACTTTTGTGTATCTGACATCACTTTTTGAGCAGTACTATTCTCCAAAAGGTTACCAGCATCACTTTGGGGTTTTTTTTTCATGCCTGGGACCACACTACCTGCATCATGGAGAAATCACATGTTCACACGAACGTTGTTCTTTCCCTGACCCTACAAAAATTTGGCTCATCAAAGGAAGATGTCACACTGACAATGGGAGTGGTAGTGAGGCCCATGTAAAGCCATGGATAAAAAAGAAGTCAGACTAAGCATTTTAGATGTAGCTTTCATAGGCCACATTTTCTAGACTTACTACAAGCATAAATCTAACCAGGAAACCTTTTCTCCACCTTCTGCAGAATGGGTCTTCTACTCATATCGGCTGGTACCAGTTCTGTTGTAAACAGACTGTTGCTGTAGGTTGAACTGAAACCACACTTCTGGCTCAACTACAGGTGACCACAGGCAGCCTCAAACCCAAACAAATACATACGGTGCTGCCCAGAACAAAGACTGAGTTAAGTATGTTTTAATCATCTGACAAATAGCTTCCCTGGGTTGTGTATGAGTGACTTAATTCAAAACATATTGAAAGGAAAGGAAGCTCCAGGCACAGCTTAGAAGCCTAGAAAGGTTTGTGGGCACTTGGGGAAATCAGGTGTTTTGCCACAGATTCACTACTTTGGTTTGCAACCCTTGCTGTTTGCCCTTTATAGCTTATGCTTGGTTTTGACATGGGAGGAAGAACTGCTTTGTCAGGTTTTGGTGTTCTACAGGTAAGCATCAGCCTTCAGCCTACCCCTTTCCATATTCTTTGATGAATTACAAACAAAACACATGCATCTCAGTACTAAACTTGTTCTTTGGATCACAGGGCCATAATTAATCCTATTATCTTCAGCCTATTGCATTTTCAAAAGCATCATTTAGAATGTTGACTATATTCTGCCAACACAAAACAACTGTGAAAACAATGGTATATACATTTTTATGTTTAATGTTTTTTCCAAAAATATAAGAAAACTCAGGTGAGAGCTTTAATGCCCTGTTTAACACACACTTTAGGACTGCACCATATGAAAGGCTGTTATGTTCCTGCTTTTTCATTTATTTTTTTAAATGGGAAAATATTTGCATTATAAACTACCTTCTATATGCACAGTATTTATCCTCTAACATTAAGAGTTCTCTATTAAATAGAATGTTAAAATAGAAAAGAGCAGAATATGGGGATAATGTGATCTGAATTTTTCACTGACTGTTAGATTCTGCACTGCTATAGATTATACATTTGAACCCCCTTTAACCTGGTAAACAAAAGATAGAAAAAGGAAAGAAATTATACTCTGCTAAATATTAATGCTCAGTGGAACTAATTAAAAGGTTTAAGATAATGGAGAGCTGTATTTATACCCTCAACATAGGATGTGGACTGATCTTGTTCACATTGTCTGAAAGAGGTGCTATCACTAGAAGTAGACCAAACCCTGACATTTCAGAATGCAATAATAATGTGACTAACTTTATGAGCTTGTAAAACTGGCAGCAAGATAGCATTTGGGGGGGGGACGGGACGACACACTTTCACTACTGCAGTATTGCATGTGCTATAATATACACTTACACACAGTGTACAGTAAAAGCAGGAGCAAAACCAGAACTATTTTATTTACAGTGTTGTCACTGTACATAAAAGCAAGTCATGGCATGCCTAGTTAGATACTGTGACATGCAACATAAACCTCATAGCAACGTTCTTAATAGCTCTGTTTAAAAAGGGTTATTGCTTGCTTTGTATTATGTTATGGGAACAACAAAATCCTATTGGTTTAACACTGTAGTAGATAACATATGCTTTAACTTGAAATTTCTTTCAAAAGTGACATTGAAAATCCTCAGTTGTTTCTCTTTAATGTTTTGAACAGCTTTTCCACCCCTACGTATGTT
>JAVHNF010036668.1:0-11788 GCA_034783455.1 Micropsitta finschii
TGCTTTAGGTGGGCTTAACATGATGATTTTATTAACATGATAGAACCTGATGATTTTTGGAAGTTTGAAGTTATTTGATTTTGTTGTTCTTTAATGCAAATACCTTTCAGCAATTAATACACAAACTAAATGTGATTATCAGCCTTTGCTGACTCTCAAGATTCCAGAATGGGCTTTGGCTGTGGCACCTGGATTCCCATTCAGACTGGCTTCTAAAACCTTTTCAAGAGGCAAGTGACTGCAGTTTTAATCCCAGTCAAACCTTATCTCAGCAGCAAGATGTGAGATCCTGGGAAATAAGCTGTCTTGGGAAGAATCTGCAACATTTCCCAGGGTTTCTGGTCACAGAGATTTTCCATGGAAAGCTATCATTCAATGAAAACTCTTGTCCTTGGAGAGTAAAGCACACCATTATGATGATAGCTAAACTTGTACCAGTTATACTTATTTTTCCAACACAGATCATCAGGATTTAAGGAGCTGTTAGAAAGGCATTACAAATCTCTGCTAGGGCAAAGAAAGACAGATACCTCCTGACTGCTACAATTGCTGATCTTTTACATAGAAATTAACATGTAAAAACTGACTGGACTTTTAAGAAAAAATACTGTGGTGAGTCCAGCTATCAGTGTGAATTACAGAAATCCTTAAAGCATTAAATGCATATTCTTAAGGATACAGTTTGAGCTTGCTGGTTCTTGAATTGCTAATGATTCTGCAGAGGAAATCAATTTTGCAAGAACAAATAGTTGAAACTTGCTTTCAGACATTCTAGCTCTAAGTATGGTAAGGGCAAAACAAGGTGGTGTAGGTCATATCAGTAGATGATGAAACCATTTTATTTTAAAAATGCTGGTGAAAATCAAGGAGTAGAAGTACAAGGGTGTTTCGAGAAAAGAAATGAGAGAAGAAAACTGGCTTGATATCTAGATTTTCTCCCTCTAGAAGCTTATGTAAGGTTTTTGCTAGCAAAAAAGTTCAGAAGACTGAGATTCTCTGCAAACATCAGATCTTTCCTACATGGTAGCTCATTATATCTCCCTGAAAAGTGTGCCCCATGGGTTATTCTCATTGAAATGTGTCCTAATTTTTAGGCTTTTTCTGCTATGATGTTTTTTTATCTCCTTTTTTCTTCCATGATTCTGATCATATTATACAATCTCCTGGTAGCTCCTCACATCTGCATGTCCTTTGTATGTTTAATGAGCATTCTTCTTTTCTATCTTTCCATAGTTAATGAAAACAGGTTCAGAAGCATCCTCCTTGATCATCACTACAGAGTACATATTTCCAGCCTGGTTTACACCTCAGCCTATTGTAGTTCCATTTAGAAACATGTCAAAACCTACTTGCGAGAATGCTCTGTAAGTATGAAAAGCCACATTACAGACACCACACAGAATATATTCTACTCCTCTTCCACTCACAGAATTGTGGAAGGAAATTTGCAAGGCCTGATGCTGTTTGCTCTTGCCAGGTCTATACTGGCTGTCGCTCAGCTCTGTCTTCAGCTCCCATCATTTTTCCTTTTGCTCTGGTTCTTATGCAGTTGCACTCTCCTCTGCAGATTTTCTGCCAGCACACTGACAGGGTTTTTTGCTGTCTGTGGGATGCAGCTATCATTCCCTTGATTTGTGATCTCCACACTTTGATTTGCATTTCCTTTTCATCATTTTTCCAAATATTTCAATGTTTTTCTGTCTGTTGAGAAAACTCATGCAAAGGCTTTCATACTTTTCCTCTAATTATATTGCACCTCTGTGGGTGCTTCCTCAGTTTTCATCTCATTGCTGTGTCTGTGTTTTGCTCACTCCCTCTAGTCCTCCAGAACACCCTCTGACTTCTCTTCTTCATCCTTTTCCAAGAACCCCCACAGGAATTTCTATAATCTTTAAAAATCTATCCTTTACTTGTCATTCTTGCTAATTCAAGACAATAAATATGAAAACCCTTTCACCTCATCTGCATCACGTTATCCTGCACCACCGAAAACTGATAGATAGAAACCTTTTAAATATATTTAGCACTTCTTAAAAAAAAACAAAAAAAAAAAAAGGAAGAAGAAAGATTAAGCCACTTTAATTGATTTAATTTGGGACCCATGGGGGCTATGATAATCCAGGATGAAATTCTCATAGTTGTTTTTTAAAGCATGTGTAACAATATTCCTACTAATTTCAGTGATCACAGCGAAGTAGTCATAACTTTTCACAAATTGAAAACAATCCCAAGGCTTCTGCCTTCTAAATAAAGCCACTTCTAGTTTCCAGCTCTTATAAAGTAATTATGTTTTGTAATACATTTACAATGGAAATGGATGAATTCAATCTAAAGAAAAAGGCCTTTTCAAAGCAAATCAGACCAAGGCAGAGTAGCTCTGCAATCTGAGAATTCACACAAAGCAAGCAGCTGATCTTGCCTACACACACTGGGAATTTCTTTTAAAAGGAAAGGTCTAACTACAGCTGGCACTTTCAAACAAAATAATTGTACTTTTCTGAAGTGTGACGTAATCATTCTGACAATGCTAACATGGGGCAGGATGTGCAGTGGTCCCCATTCTCTCACCTCCAATTCAAAATAAATAAAATATAATGGGATCTTTTTGTTTAATTTTTGATGTTAGAACTTCATTTTCATTTGCAGCATTTTGTCAGGGAAAGGGTTTAGAGAAAGATCAGGCCAGGCGAACTAATGAGTATCAAAGGGCTTGTTTAATTCCCTACACAGTAGTAATAAACTCAAAGTAACAGTATTTATGCTTCAAAAGTATCATTTGAAGAATTTGCAAATGGCATTTTTAAAATCTGACAGATGACCTCAAGAGGTAAATCCACTTAAACTAATCATACTCTTTTTGAACAAATGTCATTCTCTCTGCTCACAGCGACATCCTCCATTCACTTATCAGCATTTCCTCCAACAATCCAAAAAATGCTGACTGCATCGGTAATATGACTTATGGCTAGGGATGTAGGAGACAGCTTTATGCTCTGGAAGGAAGGTTTCTTGCAGGTGAGAAATACAGTTGGAATCTTCATATTATTTGGGTGAGGAACAGGTGAGGAACAGGTGAGGGTTATCTACCTGGTCCCAGTCTTAGGACAGGGAAAAACCATGAGTACCATCTAAGAAACATAAGGGTGGCAAAACATACCAGTGTATTCCTGAAGGATGAAAAAGGGTCTAAGTAATTTCATCCAGGACTGTTTTCTAACTCTCATCTAACTCTACATTAAAGCCTGATAACCTTACTTAAAATGCATCTTTTGTCCTCTTGAGGTGCGACCTTTCTATCACTTCCTAGTTCAGACTGGCTCTTTTGCCATTCATCTCTTTACACAGCCTTGCCATCTTTTATTTAAAAAACACTTCTTCACCAACTTTTATTAAGAATTTATATTAAGAAAAATTAAGAATTTTACTTAAGAATTTTGAAGTTTCTAATCCTGCACAAGGACTCATTCAGTTGGCTTCATATTTGGCAGGCAATGCCTTGTTCCTTACAATATTTCTAATGCTGATCTTGTCTGTGGGGTTTTGTTTTTGCTTTTGATTTATTTTCATTTGTCTTACTGCTATGGACTCTGAAAGATGTTACCCCATAATCCTACTCCCTTTATAGCAACCCACAGCATAAAGGTAAACCTCCTGGTGCTTCTAAGTTCTCTTCTTACACTTGGATTCTTCTGCCTGTACTTGGGTTCTTCACCAAACAATTCTGCATTGATTATCGTGTCTGTTTAAAACAGTCTGAATGGCAGAGTCAGCCCATCTCTGCAACCAGACTGCTTCTGAGCTAACTGAAAAGCAATCAAGAGTATATTGTCTGAACAAGTTCAAGCTTTAAAATATCTTTTGGTCCTTTACAGTCAGACCGTCAAACAGCTGTGCAGCATTAACACAAGTGAATTGCAAAAGTTTATATTCTTTCAGGCTGATGATAACAAAAATTCGGTTTCTTCCCTGTCTGCCAGATTTATCAGTCATGAATGACAAAGTGAAGGGGGTAAAAAAAGAAAAAGAGAAAGAAATAGAAAAAGAACATGCTTCTCTCCATGTTTACAACTGGGCCAAATTATCTTATAGCGAAGCTCACTCCATCTGTACAAGAGGGACTTGCTCCTGGCAATGCAGCCACTACCTTGGGACTGGGCACTTCAAGGAAGGACCTGCTGTCTGATTTGGAAGTCCTGCTCTGAAAACCCTGACCTGGCTGGACTCATGCAGTGCTCTGCTGTATGGAAGGAATGGCCATGCTGGATGGGAACAGGATGGGAGGCCTCTGACAGGACATCTCAGTCCACATCTTCTAATTGATAGTCCTAATTCATCAGGTTGGAAAATAGACTGGGTTTGTGACCTGGCTGGTGTGAGGAATGTTTTGTTGCATGGTAAAATTTAATATGCATCATGGATGTGATAAAGAAAGGAGGAAAGAAAGAAGAGGAAAACTGTTTTTCACCCTCACAGTTCATCTGGGATGGAGTGTATCTGCTATTCAGTCCCTGCTCCAAAGAAGATGTATGCATTCTTTTTCAAGATACTGGTATTCTGGCTTGTAATAACATGTGGTTTTAAGCCCAGGAAGTGTTGGACTACGCAATGAAAGTGCACTTAAAACTACTACATTTGGGATGTGATCATTTTTAAAGAAGATAACATCTGTTTGAAAGCTGAACAAGAACTGAGCTCATGACTTTGCGGGAACTTATTAAATAACACAAGACAGATTGTCCTTCTTTCATAAAGAACTTTCTTCTTTCTTTTTCCTTTTTTTTTTTTTTTTCTTTAAAAGGAGCACGACACAAAATGAAGTCAAAGGCTGCTAACACTTCCACTCTACAAATAGTGCTTAAAAGCAATTATTTGCTGGATCAATCTGGTAATAGTGCTGGTGTATCCACACTGAAATAACCACCATGCATTTTCTAAATTGTGACTGTTGCCATCCCTTGTCTCTGCAGCCTTCTTTAACGTTACACCTTCCTACATTAGCAGACTCTTCATACACAGCTGGCTACAACAGTATTTCAGCCTCCTTGCTATGGACATTTTTGAAACTCAAGAGGTGTTTGCTTCAAACCTGTACATCAGTTGAGCTTTGCAGGTTAGAGCTTAAGAAGCGAAAATAATAAAGGCTTCTGCATGGTTATTGCAGCTGGTGTTTAAGATTCAAAGGATCTTTCTCTCTCTTTACACCAGATATTTTAGGCTTAGAAGGGTTGCATGGTAAATAATGTGTGATAAGTAGCTCATGATCCGCAATAAACATAGTTCAAATGCTTGTATTTAGGTGCAATTGTATATACAGAAATATGTATATATGTACTTACATATAAAAGTATAAAAAAGCCTTTCAGTCACAGAAAGAAAATTGTTTTTTCTCATAAGCCTGTGGTGGTATGTTTGATATATTATTTAGATTATAAATCAGTATAAAATGTACAGTGTAACATAAAGATTTGAGGGCAAAAGAGGGTGAGACTCCAATTCAGACGATACTCTATTTTTAGTAGTCTGAAATGAAAAAATTGCAACAAAACTAAGCCTTTCCCAGAACAGTGTTTTGGATGGGGCTGGAGGAGCCTCCAGCTAACGGTACATATTGTGAGTGCAGCACTGTTTTCTCAAGGCAGGCTGGATCAGGCTCTCTTCTTGCTACCCTCCATAGACTATACTCACCTAAGCAGGTTAGGCACATGGGGTCTCCATTTGCAGGGCTTAGAGGCATCTTCCTCTCCTTTTACAATGTATGGAATTTACACATTTCATAATCTCTAGGGAATAAGTACTTTACACAGATCCAACAGTGGCTTTTCTTTTTCTCTCAAAGTTGATTTTTTCCTGCCTTTTTTATTTCAATGACTGGCAAGAGAAAGCCAAAAGATTGAGCTTCTGTAATAATGCTGTTCTTCATTAGTTAATTTATCAAAGCTCTAGTGATATGTTTTCACCAAGGAATACAGGCATTATGGTGTCTGTTAGACAAGGGTCATATTAGGTTATATTTTAATTCTAGGGCAAAATCTTTAGGTCACATAAGTTTTTGTGCATGGAAATAGTCAGGTATGCAAGGGCAATGTTCAGCATTGCTGAATTCAACATTGCAATGTTCAGCATTCAGCATTCAGGTTGTGCAGAGCAACAAAAGGGTGACTTACTATGAGCCTGCCAATACTCTGAATATCTAAAATGGTCAAATCTTCAACTCAGGTGCAGAAGAAAGCAAATAAATCCCACCTTCTTTGAAGTACATGCCCTCTGCCTCTATTATTTAAGCCCTTTCTACCCAAAGAAACTAAGCTATTCACTTTATAATATTTTAGGCTTTGCCTTGTTAGCTTTTCCATAACCCTGTTTTAATGGAAGTTAGCCATTATTCAAGTTCTGAAGAATCCTGAAGCACTTCACAGTCATTATACAAACTATTAACTAGGGTTACTCTATTAAGCACGCAAAGGTATCTGTACTTAAGGCAGCTTATTGTTCCTTTTATAATCATAGAATCATAGAATAGTTAGGGTTGGAAAGGATCTTAAGATCATCAAGTCCCAATCCCTCTGCCATGGGCAGGGACACCTCACACTAAACCATGTCACCCAAGGCTCTGTCCAACCTAGCCTTGAACACCACCAGGGATGGAGCATTTACAACTTCCTTGGGCAACCCATTCCAGAGTCTCACCACCCTCACAGTAAAGAACTTCCTCCTTATATCCAATCTAAACTTCCCCTGTTTAAGTTTGAAACTGTTACCCTTTGTCTGATCACTAAAGTCCTTAATGAAGAGTCCCTCCCCAGCATCCTTATAGGCCCCTTCAGATACTGGAAGGCTGCTATGTTATGTCTGTTTTGAACTCACAGTTGTGGGGTTTTGTTTTTAAATTATTATTTTCTGAGACTCAATATGAAAATTGTCTAGGGAGGATGAAGAGAACTCAGTCTTCAAACATTAGATTAGTATGTACCACTGTATCACCGTATCTTGAAACCACCCCATTTGGATACGTGATACAGTTATTTTCTAGGTAGTTACATAAATGACTGAAAACATTGTCATGAGTCTCACCAAGCTAAACCCATAAACTTATTTCCTGAAAGAGGGAAGTGATCGAATTATATAGTGTTATAATGTAGCATTATAAACTGCTGAATCTTTCTAGGCATTGAGCACATGAAAAGGTAACCTGGCACAGCTTTGGTGTTAATGTCACCCATTAGCAAAGCATCGAAACTCAGATCATCTTAAAAAAAAAAAAGAAAAGAGGAAAAGTGCTCTGTCTTTCTCTGGATAACTGCATTAACACACAGGTGCATCTCTAACTCTTATTGAAGTATATCAGTCCCAAGCAAAGAACATTGGTTTGAAAATGTGTCTTCTTGTAGTGCACTCTGGACCCCAAATCTCCGGATAAGAATGTCTGCACATAACATCCACTGGAGTCTGAGTAGTTACAGGTCCATTATTCAGAAGAAAAAAAATAAAAAATTAAATTTGCACTGCAGAACCATCAGATTCAGGACCCAGGGTATGGGAAGCCCAAACTTCAGTGAGCAGAAAGGCAAACATGCGCTGCGCAATATAAATATACTCAGAGGCAACTGAGAAGAGTCTTGAATTGGGAACTTGTGTACAAGAGAAAAATAATAATATAAGCCCTCAGCTTAGATTTTTCTGTCAGTTGATTTATTTTATAGTCACTTTAAATCCCTCTCTTTGCCCCACTTAATACTTGCACAGGGCATAGCAATTTAGATGTCCATCAAAGCATTGTGAATTCTGGGTGCCAGACAGCCAACATTTAGGATTTGCACCACTGAATATTTTACTGGATTTTTGATTCTTTTTCCAGGAAAAATCTTAGTTTTGCTACAGGAGGCTGTGAGCAGGAGTCCCATAATTAGTCCTTCTGCAGTCATCAGCTTCTCCAATACAGAAACAGGACTTAACTGGACTGTCCACATGAGCCTTTAGCATCTATTTTGATTCTGTGACCCTAATGTTCTATGAGGACTGCACAAAGGACTCTACAACTTCCCTTGGCTGCAGGCCAGATCAAGAAAACGGGTGGCTGCTACATTCTACATAGCTCCATGACCTCTCTGAGGCTAACAGCAAATTACCAGTGCAGCTGTCAGCTGGGAGATTTGTATTTGGTTAAACACAAATGTCAATAACAACCAGCATCTGTTGTGGGTCCTACGCTTCTGGGCACATCTTCAAGAGTGCAGTACAGCTCCAAGTGAAGCCTCTTATTTAGCCACCTAAATATGCATCAGATATGCCCTTTTTTGTTGATGCTGTATTTTTGCTGTTAGTACGCATGAACAGTGATGCTTCTTCCTGCCTGTTCCAGCCACCTTAGACTAGGGATCACTAACATGTGGATAAGAGGAAAAGTTTCTATTAAAAGGATTATGTTTTAATCCACAGTGAATTTCTGTGCTACATGACACTGAGTTATATTTGAACATTATCTGTCCTTTTCCAAAAGTAAATGAAGCCTGAGGGAGGACTCTAAGGTGCTAACTCTGCTGCTTATAATTCAGTTTATACTTAAAATGTTGTAAAATTTCTTGTAGTTTCTGACTAGAAGAAACCGTGGTATCAGTCTGACTTCTTGTAGTGTGCCTTTTGCTCTACACTTCACCTACTGAAATCAACTGTAGATAAAGGGCATGGCACAGAGATAACAGGAGACACCCAAATGTGCATAATGACAGAGAACCAACTAGGTCATATCTGCTTAAATGATCATACAGGCAGTCTACACCTCATGGAGAGAACAGGAAAAAAAAATATGGTTACTTACGGGTTGAGAACTTGCACTCAAGGTCATTCTGAAAGTAACCAACTTGTATCTCCCAGAGTCTCCCACCATGCAGGTACATCCTAGGTGATTCCCATTAACCTCCAGGAATAACCCACCATCCCAAACATTCACTGTCCCAAAAAATTGTTTGTATTGGTCCCTGGATCATCACATTTTGAAAAATATACCAAGAACAGAGCTCATCTCAAGTTACAGTGATCCACTAATCAAGAAGGGAATGAGTTCTGAAGAAATTCCCTCAGTTCCTGTGAACTGCTATTCACCCATGGAAACACAGGTAAATTCAGTATAATCTCTTTAATCACAATTTCTGGTATCAAGTATGACAATATTACACCTGGACATAGATGGAAGCAGGTTACTCTTTATACTCAGAGTGTTTCCAGTGTTTCAGCATTGCACTGTGCTTGCTCACTATTCCTGGCCAGGATTTATGGTTATGTAATAGTTTGCTTAGACAAGGATTCCTGTGATATTTTTAGCCAGTTTTTCTTTCTTTTTTTTACCTCTCCTTTAAGGGCATAGGTTCAGAGCTCCTCTGATATTTAACCTCAGGATAGGCTTGCTCCCCTTTCTCATTTAGACAAGAACATTTTCATTTGTTTCTTTGCTCCTGCTTGTTGAACAGTTACTGCTGATAGAGCTTGCATTGAGCAAAAGAGGAGGCTTTGTAAACCTCCTGAACACCTGCCCAGGGCAGACACTTGGCTCATGAAAGATATCACTGAAATCATGGAAAACCAAAACTACCATTTCTCCTGACTCTTTTGAAAACCCAGGCTACAACTCTTCTAGAGATCTAACTATGATGAATTCATTTTTTTCTGCTCTTGGAGACTTTCCGTACAGTCTCAGATACAGACTCCAGACTCATTGTCAGCCTACAAGAACACTAGGGAGGGCAAATAAAAGTAATTCAAGATTTGCACATGACCTATATTTCTCAAGATAGGTTAAGAATCAGCATCCTGCCAGCATTTTATTTACTCTTAGACCTCATACTTCCCCCTATTTCAGCTTTAAAAAATAAAATTCTTATTACAGAGCAGTTTTCAAATGGCCAGTTTGACCGACCACCAAAAAATAAGCATCTTCAGATTCATCTGCTGTCTGAGCTTTCAAAATCAGTGTAATAGATTCTAAAGGAAACTAAAAGACATGTCTGTAGCTGACTCTCCATCAGTATGCACCCTCTTTAATACCAAAGGAATTTGTTATGTTCTCTGTTATTCCTAAGACCACATAAATTACAATAATAAGACAGCTAAAATAAAGTATTACCAAACCTTAATCTCTAAAAGTGGTATGAAATATTTTCCAGCAAATAAAAGCAGAAAGAGCTAACGATTGAGAGCTTTTAGTCTATTTATGCGAATGACTAATATAAACCCAGATTCTAAATTTTGAGCAATAATAAAAATCAGTGGTCTAGAAAATAGTCAGCCTAACAAATGTATGCATTGGTCTCCAGCTGAAAATGTGGCCTTTGTTAGTCAAATATTTTGGTGGGGGAGATTCACTGTGCAGCTTGGGCGTCTATTTGTTAACTTCAAAGGAAATGCAGCTATTTCTGGTTGTTATTGTAAGAAATCATTCCTAGACCTAGATCTCTTTGGAAAGAATGCTAACACTTTCAGATGTCATAGGCCAGTATTGACATGAGCTTTGAAAAAGGATCACATTCAGTGTAGAGTCAAGAGCTTTCTTTCCAGGTGTGGGTATTGAATGATTCACTTTTATTTTTCTGCTTCTCCTTATATAATGTAATTGTGGAAGAATGAGCAAACTCACCTTTTCGTCAGACAGAAAGAAGTGGAGGATTTGTTTCGTGGTGAGGATTTTGTGCCTTCTTTGAGAATCCTTCCTTAGCTGTACAGGATGTACAAACACTGAATAGATGGTGCTTAAACCTCAGATGTTTGTGACAGATTAAGAGAATTCACAAATTAAGTTTTACCATCTTTTCACTTCATATTGCAAGTAGAAGTATCACTGTCACAGTTTTTCCTAGGAGATGGGCTGATCCTCCCAAATGTCCTGATTATTTAAATTTATAAGTGATGTGGAAGAGGGGAACAGCCAGCCTCTGAATAAAACACAACATCCACAAAGGAGATGCCTATGACTGTCATCCCAGCTCCTGTGGAAGCATCCCATGCTGCTTTATGCAGAGGAGGAATTTGACACAGTCAGGCTTTATACCCTGTTGGATATCTCTAGTGGAGTGCAATGCATGACTTTGACAATCTTTGGGCCAAAGTGTTTCCAAGCAGCACTGGTATCACACTGAATCTCCTAATGTCAGGAAACAACCCCCAACCCTATGCCTGATTACTTTTTTTCTAGCCTAAATTCAGGACATAGCTGATATCTGTAGCTACATACATCAACATTGCACATCACAGGAGCCTCTTAGCCCTGAGATCCATCCAAGATGGTGTCTCAGGGTTATACATTTACCCTTCCTAGAGCAATTCGGATTTCACAAGCACCATTTAGGCATGGGCAAAGCAGCATCCCCTGCTGCCTTCCCCACCCACCAGACACCTCCACACCTGGACAATCCCAAGGGCAGCTAGCAGCAACTGGCTGGAAACAGAGGAAAGATAGGTCAAGGGGAAATCCAGGAAATCTGGTGACATCTCATGGTCCAACAAGTCACCACAAGACTAACCCTCATCTTAAAAATTACAACTTTTACATAAATTAGATTAAAAATTATGTATAAAAGCTGTCCCTGAACATTACATTTGTCTTGTGTTCTCATCAGGTATTCAGACACGCTAACATTGGCTCTGTCCCTAGATACCGATGGGAGGACCAGTGCGAATATCCATGCCCTTCTAGAGCTGGGGAGCCCATGGTCATCAGGTATCTCAGACATTGCTACACACCTGTATGTGTGTAACTGAATTGAACACTGACCATCTCTGGTCTAGATGCAATAGAAAA
>JAVHNF010036669.1:0-12507 GCA_034783455.1 Micropsitta finschii
ACGGGCCTACACAAGCAGGAAGTACACTTCTGGATCCAACAAGTGTTCACATGCAAGTGACTGAGCCAGCTGGCTGAAAAGCAGAAAATCTTACAGAAGGAAAGAGAGTAAGTGCAAAATATATCCTACTTGGGAGAATTCTATTAAAAATAAAGATTTAAAAGACACTTTCTAAAATAGATATGGTGATACTTTCATTCATAGCTCATCTTTTCCCATTTCTAAGCCTTATTAACTGTTATTTACATGACTTTAATAATAATTTAGAAAGAAAATCCACCATACTGTGTTTATGGTTTTTCTTAGGTTTTCTGTTATTTAAATAAGTGTTCTATACAGAACTTTTAAGAATATGAGTTTCATAAAAAATATATACTTACTAGAAATTTGGTATCAATACAGTGATATCTAATGTATATTATGCTTAGTTATTGGAGTCTTTTGTGCATAATAACAAATTTTCATATACTCTGCCATCAGACTTTGAAAGAGTCCAACTGCAGACTAACTGAAGTGGTTTTGAATTAAAAATACAGCTGCAAAATTCTGTTAATCTTAACTCTTCACTTGTAGAATCTATGTCTATGTCAAAAACAGGTAACAGAGAGAATAACGCACTTATTGCATGCTTACTGTATCATATCAAGTTTACTTCACATAAATACTAAATGTTCATTTTGATGGACTAAAGAGGTCATATGTTGATTGCACACTACATGCTAGAATGTGAGTCTCTGTCGGTAGAAATTCCATGTGATTTTGTATAGGTGATCAGTATTGAGGAAGACTGAATCACACCAAAATGGGCTTTCTAAGGAAACGTGCACTATATGATGTACGATGGATGTAGCAGGAGACTTCAGGCACTATGGGATTATAACTTCAAAATCAGCTGAAGTTAAACAGAAAATGAAAAGAAGAAAACATACCCTCTTTTGCAAATATGTTCAAGAGTTTCATTTCAGAGAGTCTGTCATGGAAACTATGATAAAGAATTTCCTTCCTATCAGATTGGGTTTTTTCTGCATAACTGTCCTGTAGGTAGTACAAGTCTGAGTAAACAAAAATATTTTTTAAATCTGTTAAATTCCTAACTAGTATTTACTGTGTTCTGTTATAGGAATTAGATAGCTGTAGAAAACACACAATTATATCATATTCCAACAGATCACCAGAAGTATGTTCTATCTCATTAAAAAGGATTATGGAAGCAAAAATCCCCAAATGCCTAAATTTTTCAGTTTGTCATGGTATTTTTATATGTGAGTTAAGAGACTGATGCCTCACATACCCATTTTCTTCAATTTGAAGTATTTAGGGTCCTAGGTACTTCATTTTTCAACAGCAGTCTCAGTATACGTTCATGCTTATGTATATCTTTCCTTTTAGAAAGGGGACAATTTTTCAACTCTTATTTTTTAATCCCTTCAATAGATTTTGCCATTTATGCCTAGATACATACCGACTGTGGTATATGGTAATAAATTTACTGGCACATGGTAAGAACTGGAGCATGTCTATACCAGTGCCAACCGCTGGCAGCAAATGCTTGCAGAGCACCAATTTCCACATAACAGAGGGAATTGGTATACTCCCTCTCTAGGTCACTTTGTGCAACATCTCCTGTGTGCAAAGATGTTCTGTAAGCAGAATATATGCAACTTAAAAGTATGAAGCAATTATTTTTGGCAATGCACACAATAAATAGCTGGGAATAATGTTACTAGGATTAGTATTAACATAGTCACCAGTCTCTTGTGACACCATATGAGTCTTTGTTGGGCAGGCTGTCATCTGCCAGCTCAGAAAGAGTTGTTCTCTATTCCTTAGTGGATTCAGCTGATCTTGCTGAGTTTCCATCCTCAGATTCCTAGGTTTTCCTCTTAGGTTTTAGACTTGTTCATGTCAGCATTTCTTCTCCTGTATCCTGGAGCTGCTAATGATCACTATCTCAACAATCTCACCCCTGTTAGCATTTTTTACTTATCTTGCATGGCTAAAACTTAAGTACTTTCTCACAGCTTCTTCCTTGCAACTTAGCAAGTTTCCCAGCAAACTTGAGCCAAGGACACACAGCTGTACTGCATCAAAAGCAAACTTGGATCATTGACAGCTTGAACCCTAAGGCCAAAGGTTACCTTGGCAGTCAGTATGATCTTACTCATACAGTGCAGGACTTCTCAGCACAGTTCTCTGGTTTACATGCAGTACTTCCGCACTGTGGCCACATTCTTTCCAAAATCATGTTAGCTCATGCAGATTCAGTGTTTAGACTTGCCGCTAGTTACCTGACTAATGCCTCCATAAGATGTTTTGTTTCTTCACCCTGAGAGTACCTGTGCTTCATGCATTCTGTTTAGAGCTGTCTTTGGTAATGCCAATATTACCCTTAAGCCATGGATCAGGCTTTGCAAAAGAAAGGAGCACAAGAAAAAACAAAATGACAAAACCACTTCAAAGCTTGTGCTTTGACTATCAAAGAACTTCAGGTTTAGATGAAATCACACATCAAAATCCTCTAATAAGCGCATGGCTCATATCAAATACACATTTGAGGTCCCATTGACCTTATTAGTTGCTCAGCATTTTAAAGAATCATTTTCCTAAAGACTACACTGGTGTTTGACGGTATCAAAGAGGAATTGCTTAGTGCTGCATGTGACACAAAGTGCTTAGTGACACAAAAAGTGCTGCCTGAGCATCAAGAAACACTTTTTTTTTCTGTGATGGTAACATGGTGCAGGTTATCCAGAGAGGCTGCTGAGTCTGCATTCTTGGAGACATTACAAAATCCATCTGCACATGGTCATAAGCAACCAATTCTAGATGACCCTTCCTGAGCAGGGGGGTTTAGACCAGATGACCTCCAGAGGTCCCTTCTCAAACTCAACAATTTTGTGTTATTCTGTAATTTAATAGGATAATAAAGAGATAAAATAGGTGGCTGCAAGACCCGTTAAATATGCTCTGATCTTGATCTTTTGTTTAAGTAATAGTAAGCTGCTTCACCAATCTCTTCCTGGAAATAATATCTTTAGTAAAAAGGTTGATAAATCCCATTAGCCTCAGAACAGAAAATGACTACTGTGGCATACAGCAGTTTCTTTAGTTGCCAGGATTGTCAACATTTTTTTCTTTTCTGGTATAGTAGCTCTTCACCCCTTCATTTTCACAAAATTTATATGTTGTAAAATTTTAATCTCCCAACATAATAGTACTTATGTGATTTTACCGTTTCTTGAATTTTAAATTTCTTCAGCATCCTGACTTTGTTCCATATTGATGTTTATCACAATGGAACAATTCAGAATTTTTAACTGTGATTTTATTTTATAAGAATATTAGAAATATAACTTGAAATCTTTTATTTGTAATTAAGATTTTTCTCTTTCACTTTTAATTATGTTCCAAATTCTACTTTGTTGCCAAATTGCAAAATGAAAACATATGCACTACACAAATATAAAATGAAATTATTAAGGAATTCTATAAAGTGAAATTACAAGAAGTTCATTCTTGTCTTTGGAACTTGGCTAATAGTGTTTGTTGTGAACACAGAAATGAGTTCTTAATTGGACTCAAAGACAAGAATATCTGAAGTGCCTCTGTGGCTTCATATTTCTTTCATTATTTTCTGAATGATTGAAACTACTTTAACTGATTAGAAGGGTAAGTATAAAAGTTCATTGTTTCAATAATACTGTACTTTTCTCCAAGGAATCATCATTCATTCCTTGTGAATTGTGTATCCTAAATAATTTTGCTGAATGTAATAATGGACTTCATGCTCAAATAACATACCAGAGAAAATGCTGAATGAAAGTGTAGCGCCTCTGAGCTATATAATAAATTTTCCTAAAATTCTTCTAGCATTTCCTTTCAAGAGTAATTATTTTTTTTAAATATGAGAAATACACATTTTAATGCATTTTAGCATGTAAATTCGATCATCTTCAGTTTCACTACTGTCTACATAGAATATATATTCCCCCCAATGTGTGTTTAAAATAACATTCTGCATGTACCCAAATAAAATTGATACCAAACCTTTTCTCTGAGGATTGTCACTAAATCACCATGTATTAGGTGATCTGAATCACTAACTGAAGGGTGTTTCCAAATTTTCTTCAATTTATCCCCAAATGTTACTTATTTTTAAATTTTAATTCTATACTGCTGGGATTCTTTGTTCTCTTTAGCTAATATTTTTGGTAAAGCTCCTGTAATAATATCATGATAGTGCAGGTTTTTATTAAAAACCAGATATACAGTTGACAAAGGCAACAAAATATAACTCAGTCTGTGGAAAGTAATTTGTTGTCAACCTCAAAAAGATGCAATGCTGACTTGTAAAATACTTTTTCAGAATGAATGTATTTCTGGAAAAAGAAATGGAAAAGATAGAAAAAGAATTATATCTTTGGAAATGGAAATATGAAGAACTGTGTCAAACCAAGCTGGAAAGCCTGAAACAGGTATGTTAGCGTACATCATTATCACATTAAGAAACAAAATTGAGACTTCTCATCTCCTGTGTTGTATCTAAGAGTAAAACCTTATCTAGGGTTTATGAATGTGATAAATCAACCATTTATCAATTATTTATACATATACCCTGGCAATAAGGGACCTGCGGAGGGTGTATGGGTAATCCCAGCCCTGGGGCAGCCACTCTGTACTGTCATGTCAGCACTGGTGCTGAGGAGCTGCAAGAGCAGCACTAGGGTGGCTCTGTAGTCTTGCAAGAAGGGACTGGCTGGAGGAGGCAGGTGTTGCTGCCCCATCCACATGTGGAAAAGATGGTGATGGTCCTGATGAGCCATGGTCAGGGTCCTGCTGGGCTTGTGTTTGGGCAGAAGGATTCAATGTGGGGCAAAGGGGTGTGTGGGGAAAACCCATCACCATAAGGATGTTGCCCTTGGGCTACCAAGTGGGTATGGTGGGGTTGGAAACTTAGCAAGGAGAAAGGTGGCATCCTCAGAGGTGCTGGGGTCATCCTGAGATCTAGGCTGTGGCCAAGAGAGGTAATTCCTGTTTAGGGAGAGCCAAGTGCCCATTCAGGTGGAACTAGGGGAGAGCTTTGTCTATGACAAGCAGTGGCTTGTCCATCAGTTTGCATGTGAGAGGGAGCTGGATGAAATACATCAGCAACAGTAGTGGCACACCCTGGTGCATGGTCCCCAGCACTAGCTGGGACTGCTGCTGGCACAGTAGAGACCTCATTCAGCTCACAGTTGCTGAGGGAGAACGCAGGTCCCCAGGCACTGGGCTACAAGCAGTGCCTGATACATTCTCTTATGGCTGAGGCAGGGAAAGAGTGTCAATGCCTACAAGAGGTGTACACTGGTGGAAGAAATGTGTTGCCCATTTTGAGCTGCAGGAGGAAGTGAGAAGGCTGGGCAGGCTCAGGGAAGGCAAAGAGATGAACGATATCTTTACAGGGTCTCCAGAGTTAAGAGAATCTGAACCACACAGAACTGGTTTGTCCTAATGCACAGGATAATAGGTAGATGTGTCAGGAGACTTATTTAGCTTAGCAGGGAATTCTTGGTGAAGTTTTGATGTCAGATGGCAATGTACTTTTATAAAGGACATCAAAAGTGCAATTTAGGAACATTACTTGGTTATGTAGGAATGATTATTGGAAAAAGTATTTATTTCAATCCAAGTTCATCAGTAGAAGAAAAAGATGTATTTGTGATGCAGCTTTCAGGACTAATCTTCTAAAACAATGGGTTGAGGACCATTTAGATCCAACAAAACTCAAAATGTGTGCCTATATAACTAAATATTGATATAGAATTTAAAATATCCTATAAATTTAACATCTCATTATCTAGGAATATTAATTACCTTTCTTTTCACATTTTGGAAAATAGTGCAGGCAGTCTATTAAATTCCAAGTTCTAGTTACATGCTAGTATATCCATGAATGGAATTTCCTTCATAGATGAACAGCCACAGAAACAAATTAACATCTATCTGTCATATTTGAGTTCCTTCAGATATTAGTTCTTTATTTTCTTCATGCTCATTAAGCAGGATTGTAGCTTGATATACTTCTGCACAGCAGAGGAAGTCTAGATTTAGTTAATTAGTTTAAGAAATTTAGTCTTTATGTTTTATGTCACTGTCATCAGGAAAGAACAACAAGTAAAAACTTACTGAGAATTGGTTGGAGACTGATGGATACCAATTTTTGCATATGTGCATGAACATACACATGTATATGCGCTGCTTCTTTTTTCTTGGGAATATGTCGAATTGCCTTAATTGTTAACAGGAAGTGATATTTTGAGCATCTTGTTTACCTTATGAGATTTGTAAGGCATATACCTAGTTTTGAAATTACAAGAAAACATCAGTCTTGATGAATCTGACTAGTGCGAATGAAATAACTTGCATTTGTGTATTTCTTTCTAAGTGAAAATTCTCCCTTTATTGAAAGAAACCCAAATGTTGTTGGGTTGCATCTGTGTTGATGCATCTGTGAATGTCACTATATATTACTACTGGAATCTGGAACACAATACAAAGTTTTTGACAGTCAAATATTTGCAAATGAAATAAAGGAAAATGCAGATATGCTAGGCTGAGCATGCAATCTGATTTGTATACACACTTGCAGTACTAAATCACAATGGAATTTTTAGTTTAATAATAGATTAATCATTACCTCTGGAGTATTTTCACATCCTCAACTAAAAGTTTTGGGTTTAGTCATGCATAAATTAGTCTGGTCTTTCCTTTGGTAGATCCCAACAGTCCCACTGTGAATGTTGAAAAAATGCTTGGTTTGCAAGTGACAGCAACAGTGAAAATACAATCATTTTTAGGGATGGTTAGCTCTGCTAGCCTTTCGGAAGTCTGAGAGATTTCATGTAATGTTAAAAGCTTCACAGCCACCTAGATTTAAGTATTAGTGCTCTTTCTGTTAAAAGATTTCTGTTAAAGAGTATTCATGCACCTCAAACAAACTAAATATTGAAAGTCTCAGTGACCTTGATGATCATATTTTTAAAAACTTTAACATTATAGATAACTTTGTAAATTGTAGATAAGCTTTTAATGTATTAACTAAAAAAAAAGTAACGAAGTGGGATTTTATGTTTGTAGTAACTACGAGTGTTATATGTAGTTTTGTGTGACACTACCATTGAACTTGTCCTGCCTGGAGTCATAAATTAGACCATTTTAACATATACAGAAGGAAGTTGCATTTAGTGTTGAAACTGACAATTTCTTTTTCTGTTATAAAAATTCTGTTCTTCCATTAAATAGCAAAATAAAAAGTTAAGAATAGCACTAAGAAGCTTATTGTTCAAATATTGATTGATGTTTTTGACATCACCCTATTTCTTTATTGCAAGCAGTCAAATGTTAACTGTTTTTAATGCACACAATTTTGTCTGTTTCTCTAAGGACACACAGAACTCCTCATTCATGTAGCTTTCTTTAGCCTTTCCTTAATTCTACCTTACTTGGCTGACTAGATAGTGAAAATTATGCCTTGACTTTCTTTAGCGAGTGAGTGAATTAAGACTTTGTGTCTTATATTTTTCCAGGGAGAAAGGAGGAATGGTAGTGGAGTGTCACTTCCTTACACTTTGTGTTTATTGCATGAGAAATGTTTTGTAATATCTGGAGCTTATCTTACGAATTATCATGAATTTGTTGCCTAACAATGTTATTGGTATCAGAGATTGTTAGATAAGTTTGAGGCTTTTGAAAAGACCTCCTTAGGAGCTCGTTCCACAATATTTAGCCCATAAAATCATCTTTTAAACTAAGATTTAAATGTCTACATTTCTAAGCTGTCACAAACATTATTTTTATGCACTAATTAATAAACTTCAGTTCTACTTCTAGAAGAGCTTGTAGCTCTCAGTGGGATACTGAATCTATTAATATTTCTTATGCATTGCTTTTCACTTATATTAAAAATAATATTAACAACAGTAAACCACTTTGTTACTCTTAAAAAAGGGGAATCAATTACTTAGTACAAATTTACACTTGCATTACTGTTGTGTTTGTATAAGAATCCACAGAAGGGCAAAGATCAGGACTGTGAAACGATTGAATACATAAAAAGTGTGACATCAGATAGTTTTGGTTTTAAAGTAATCTTTGTAGTAAAAACTAGGAATCTTTAAGTTCTCTGAAGAATATGAACATTTGGACATCAATGACATTGCTGGTTGAATGCCCCTGTAAAGAGGTATCCAATATTGTGAGATTCAGCTTACTTTACAGATCAATTAACTAACCTTACAGGCTCAAGGACACAAAAAGTGTACCCAGGTCTGAGTAGTTGGGTCTTTGGAGTCTTCATGAGACAGAGCAAATCCTTGGTGTGTTGCCCTGAGGTTTTTTAAACACAGAATAATAGTTAGCAAGACTCTTTAAGTTTTAAAAAATGTTTAGAAGTTGTTGGAATACTCATTTAATCTTATAACCTGCACACTAAACCATTCTTGTTTACATTCTTGTTTACACTCTTTGCAAGTTTTCCTCAACATTTTCTATCTGTCTTTATCATTTATAAAGGGCATGCTTCTCTGATGGTTTAAAAGTTAAATAAGATGGAATATTTACAAAAAGATTCTACATTATACTGAAAACAATGAAAACATGAATATACTGCTATACTCCACTTGTGTGCGCTGTAGACTTACAAATGCCACTATAGTGGTGACTACCGTGTTTAAGAATTTTCTGCTAGCTGAATTACAGAATGTTCCCTTACTCTACATTGTCTAGCTTGTTGGCAATTAATGAGGGATATTCATATCTCAGTTTGTGCAATGTGAGGGAAAAATTAAACTCATAGGTGCTTAAAGCCTACTGGAACCTCAGTATCAAAAGAAGTATCCTTAGATAACTATTATATCATTCTATGATTCTATGATAGATGAAAAGGGGACACAGGCTAAGTTAACATTTTATATCTTAGGCAGAAATATTTCTGTTCTTCCTGTTTTCTGTCCACAGATGTTTTACACTGTAAATTATGGCAATCCACTTAAGTGCACTACTTTCTTTAAAAGAAGGGTAATGGTTCCCTACCTGTTTTTTCCCAGGTGGTGGAAACTTCACTAAGGTGAGTGAGGATTCTGGATAAATCAAGTTTTCTATTCTCACTGTGGACATTGAAATGCTTTTTAAAACGGAACAGCCTTTTTTGGAGACTTGGGTTGTTAACAGCCAGTTCTTGTTAAAGATTTCCACCTTTTCCAGAAATCTGTATTATGAAATTACCTTATAGCGTGACAGTGCTGCAGAGGTGCTTACCTATAATATGTATTTTCATGCACTTAGTATATACATGAATTGGAAACAGTGATACCCTGATGATCTCATAGGAAATTTAGATACCTGTATTAAGACCACATATTTTGTCCCATACTCTTTGCCTGATTGTTCCCTGAATCCTGAAGAAAATATAATTATTATCAGACATAAAACAGTAGCCTTAATGGTTGTACTGGCTACTGTGAATTGTTCTGTTTAATTCTCATCTAAGATGCAGAGAAATACAGCATACTACGCACAGTAATAAAATGAGCTACCCAAAATTAAATTTGTGATAATCTTGCATACTACAGAATAGCCAGTAGTGTTTTAGTGGTCTAAAAGGAGTCTTTATAAAGTTTGATATCGGAATCCTCAAGGCTGAGTTTAGAATATCATGAGTCACTTTTGTGAGAACAATACCTGAATCATTTGGGAACTCACATGACTTTATAGTGTGGAAATTCTGTGCATTCTTATTATTTTCAGACTAGATCTAGAGTTTTCCTTACTGTCCTTAGTCCTTCATTTGTTTGAAATGACTGGTGTGATTTTCAGACTGAGTAAAATGTGATGATGATGTCCCAACACCTCTGATTTATGCTTTGATAAAAGGACTTAAAAAAATTACTCTGGATATACATATTTCTTTTTCCTTGACTAAATTAAAAT
The DNA here is from genome assembly GCA_034783455.1 of Micropsitta finschii. Classification (NCBI taxonomy): domain Eukaryota; kingdom Metazoa; phylum Chordata; class Aves; order Psittaciformes; family Psittacidae; genus Micropsitta; species Micropsitta finschii. The sequence goes on from JAVHNF010036669.1 coordinate 9,967, forward strand.
AGCTTATAGGTAGGTAGTTTGAGAGTATGGGAAGAATCCTGGACCATGGCTTAAGCACAAATTCTTGTACAGCCTTAACTATTCTTTCCACTGTATTCATAAATCAGGTACCAAATCATATTTAGTGTTATCTCTAGAAATTATGTACTTAACCTAAATGTTTTTACTGCCCATCATTAAGTATATTTTATGATAGGGCATAATCATAGAATCATAAAATACCTGATTGGAAGGGACCTCAAGGATCATCTGGTCCAAACTTTCTTGGCAGTCTAGACAAGATGGCCCAGAATCATGTCCATCAGGATCTTAAAAGTGACCATTTTCATGATTCCATTTGATTGCCTATTTTCCAACAATTTTTGGAGTTTGGAAAGTGCTGGGAAAATGTATTATTTTATTGATATATTTTTTTCCCCCCATACTGGCTTCTAACAAGATATTTAAACTGTATTGAGTTGTACTTACTAATATTTCCTGGGTCTTCATTACAGGTTAGCAATATAAGCACAAATCAAGGACATTCTGTTACAACTGAAAAATGAAAACCTCATATTATTTCTGTGAAGGTAATATGTTTAGAAGAAACAGGTGTGCATATTGAAACATGCACTGATTTTCTGTGAAATGAATACCACGCTAAAGCGGTATTATGTGTAGAGGTTTGTTTTCTTGTTTTGTCCTAGAAGTTAGCACTGATGTATAGTGCACATTACCTGCACTTTAAGTAACCATGGTACAATAGTCTAGTACTCATCAAGCAACTTTGATACAATCTTGATTTTCCTGAAAATTTAATATTATGTCCTATCAGACTTTTAAATTTTCATTAAGTATGGTGGAATGGATTGATTTGCCCACAAGAAAGTAATGGCTACAAATTCTAGTGTGGTTTCACATTGTTTATTATTTTAGTAATTTAAGATGTATTTATCTTTACAGACCTACAATTGCAGCAAACATCCAATTCCCAGCACCATTTAGCTATTAATTTGAAAAGTCAACAATATTCATCTGTTAGATTAAGTGATTTTGCATAGTTCCTAACTTAAATGGGTTGAACAGCATTCCGATCTGCAGCATATAATACAGATACAGTCTACGAAATTCTTGAGACTGATGACAGTTTGAACTTGCTTTGAGTGCTTCCACTCATGCTGACCGCTACTGATTGACCAGTTTCTTACAGTTCCTTATTTATCCATACATTTGGTTTGGTTCAGAAATATTAAGTCAGGATGGAAGGCTGCCTTAGAAATCAGTTGAAAACAGAGAGGTGTTGACCTTCTGTATGGCAAATAAAATAATTTTTTTTTTAAAAGAGATTAGCAACAGAGGCCTATTATACTTTTGTTTTTTGAAATGTAAACCAAAATGTCTAGTATTGAACCTTTAAGCACACTGGGGGACTAGTGAGCAGGTTGGGTTTTGGTTTTGGGTTTGAGGCTTTTTTTTCCCCCATAAAGATGTCACTGAGGCAAATTAAGAGATGAAAGCTCATATTTAGCTTCGGATCTTTTTGGTTAAGAATCCTCCAAATCAGCTGCCCTTTGAGACTTCAAATTAAATTAGGAGAAATAATTGCTATAACACCTATGCCTGAAACAATTTTTACCATTTACTTGGGTTTTTTTTAACACAGTTTGTTTAATCTATTACTGCTGTCACCCCTTCTGTGTTTTGTCATAATCCAATCAATTACAAGGAAAGCATGCTACTGTTTGTAAAGCAAACAAACCAAACCCTATTGGTGTGAATATCGAGAGCTCCAGTTTTCCCTTGCTTGATAGTGAAACATAAAGAATAAGGTGTAATTTATTTATTTGAAAAAAGAAATTAATTTCAGATTAATTTCCTACTTAATATGGAATTTTTTACTTGCTTATTCCCTGGATTAAAAATTCAACTCTTCATGCATAATAGCAAAAGCAACTATGCTCTTATTAGCATATTGGAGTTCTCACTTTCCAGATGAGTGATGGCTTGTCAAATTTTGAGAGGTTTGGTTTATATGTGTCCCTTATAAGTTAATTTCAAGCAGTATTCTCCAAGGCATTAGCTAAAATGTGAATTCTTTCCTTGGCTGAGGTTAGAGAACATTTTAAATTCACCTAAACCACGTGTAATGTTCATTTAGATTAATCTTTGTTGAACTAATATTATTATGTTTAGCTTTAGGCAAAAAAAGGAAATGCAGTTTGAGAATTAAGTCATATCAATCCCATTTCAAGTATCACTTGCATTAGGAATATAGAAAGAGGGCATGTTGTACCTGCCATTATTGTGTAAGGTCATACTTATTTGTGCACCAATGTTTTGCTAAACATAACACAAAATTGAGAATTAGAAGAGGTTGAAGTAAAAAGGATGTTACAAAAATATGTACAGCAAAGGAGTTTAAATTCAGTCTCTGTTTTTAATTGTGGGAAGCACTTTAATCTGAGGAATTTTGTTATTATTTAAAAAATAACCTTAAAGTCAAAGGCTACTTAAACGATGACTAATATTAAAGTTTTGAGTACATAGTTACTGAACTGTGTT
>JAVHNF010036672.1:3635-13913 GCA_034783455.1 Micropsitta finschii
CCTCAAGGTACTCATGAAATTGCCATTTAAATCTGTCAAATATGCCCTTTACAGACATTAGGAAATACCAGTGCCCTAAAGCTGCATGTAGCCAAACTTTATTTGGGGGCTGGTGGACAGGTGTTTTTGTTTTGCAATTTCCACTGCTGATGAAGACAGGTGGTATAAGATGAAGGTTAGCGTTTGGGTTGGCTCTGTGGACTCCTACTTCCAGCAGCCATAGTAAAAGCTTCCCCCACTCACAAGCCGTCTAATATTTTTTAACACCTCACCTACTACTTAGTGTAGCACAATTTAGGGCTAAGGAGGTAAATGGGAATTATGCAACTTCTATACTATTTTCTTCTGGTAAAATATTGTTTGGCACAGTTTTCTGACTGTTCTATATTAAACTGCTCTAGCCTCATTTTCAAGTGCTTGCACCCTTGACTACGTACTATCCTGCATCAGAGAAATATTCTTGAGTCAAACGTGCAAAAAGCAGAGTTTTCAAAAATATAAACCACATTTTATTCTTTTTTCAAAGTGTAAAGTGCTGGTTTGAGCTGGGTGTGTTGCCACTCCTGCTTCCAGATTGCGCTGAAAGTTCAGGCCTTATGTCACACACATATTCTGTAGAAGAATGTAAGTGGTTTGCTCTGGTTTAGATTAAATTACATTCCATCAGTGCTGTAGATTTTATTACCACCAAAAGAAACATTCAATTCACCTGCCATTTAATCTCCCCTCTTCCTCCTCTCCTATTCAAGACTGGGAACAAATGATGAATGAAATGATTTTAAACCCACACATTTGATACATATTAAACTGAATCTTTCTTATTTTAGGATGTTTGAAGTTGTCTGCTTTGTCAGTTATCAACACTCTGGCTTCTGCTGGATTTTATTCAACACTCCTCCGTTTCATTATAGAAAAGTAAATTAAAATTGTGGGTTAAGCATATATTTTCTCTTTTTTTGACCAGTCTTTCTGAGAAATGTGTTATGTTTTTAAGTATTCAGGTTTTTAATCTTCAACCTAAACTTTGTCTTTAGAACACAGTGGCAAGACACATTTGCTTATGGAACTCTGCAATATCTTTTCAATAAAATACAGCCTATACCCTAATTACTTTTTCTTGATACCTATCTGTTATATTTCTCATATATTTATTTACTGTTTAGGAATCATTTAAGCATTCACTTTGGTTTTGTTTTTTAAATAATGCATCTAAAAGCAGGCAATGTTATTTTCTTTTTTCTTTCACAAGCTTTGCGCATCCACCCACTTCCTTTTTGCCATGATAAATTTCCTTTCTTGTTGATTATAGTGATTTTCTGGTTTGACATCCCTCAGTCTCTGCCTACTAAATCAATATCATCTTTCAGTGAATATTATTGCTGGGATGAGCTTTTTTACCTCATTTAGAGAATACTTTAGAATAAACCCAAATGAAGATTTTTTTATTATGTGTCAATTTACTTGTTCTTTGTATGCCTGTTTCTCAGACAAATCTAAATCAGTTGTTGTCTAAAGGTTCTTCATTTTCTAGTCTTATAAATTGCTATGGTCCATTTTTTTCTTTCCTAGGCTGGCATTTATATTTGTCATGTAGCTGTCCACATTTTGAAGTATACAAATACCAGAGACCTCTTATGTTCCTTCATTAAATGTATTTGAGGTGTTGACCAGATTACGGAACTCATCAATTCCCTCTTAAGACACAAAATGCATTTCCAGTTCTGTGGAAGAGAGGGGAAAAAAATCTTTGTTTGCTTACTCATCTGGCAAACTACAATCTGTTGCCAAAGCCAGTTTTCATGAGCTTTGATTAGAAATCAGCAAAGACAGCTGCTGAAAATCATAGTGAGAAAGACTGTATCCAGTTAGAAAAAAGCTCCTTTGACTTTGGAATAGTGGAGATACATCATAGAGGGAATATGAATATGCATTTCTTTTAATATGTAGATAGCTAAAGATATAAATATTCTTGGTTTAAGTGTTTGCTGTCATTTTTGTTGTTGTTATTACAGTGTCACTATTTCTCTCAAGACTTCTGTATGACTGGAGGATGCTTTCTACTCTAATTTTAATTATTTGTGTTGCATACATATGTGTAGGCTTTTAGTATATCACTTTTTGTAAAATGTGCCCATGAATATGTTTGGCTTTACCAAAATGATTGCCAGGTTGCTAGTATAAAGTTTTCATAAGAGAAAAAAGGGGGAATTCTGTACCATTTTAGAAGTGCACAGTTAGTTGCTACACTTCTGAATGGCTTTGTCCTTGCCATTCCATTTATCTGGTGGCTTCTCTTCTCAAAACAAACTTGTGACAATGAATTGTTAATTCAAAATCTTAGAAACTTTGCTGAAAAAGCTTATTCTATGAAGCTTCCTGACTAAAGCAGTTTTGGAGGTTTTCTTGGTTTTGCAGTGTTCCCAACTTGCTGAAGGATCTTGTACACAGAGACATCAGTGTTGTTGAGGTGAACCTGAGGACATCACCACTGGTGTTAACATCTCTGTACAGAACCAGTTCCCATTCCCAGAGCTCTAACACTCTGCTTCTGTAAACAGCTGAGCTGGTGTGGTGTTTCACAGCCACCAAAGAAGATGAATGTTTCGTTGCCCTGTCAGTTTCCTCCATTTCTGATGATCTGACCTTCTCCCAGTGCTAGCTCAGGAATCACGGGTTCATTTGCTGAGCCAGGTCCACTCACTGACTGCATAGAAAACTCACTTTTCTACCCAGGTTAATCTTCTGCTGACCTAGTAACATCACTAGTCTCATGAAGAGCCTGGTGATAACCAGAGATGGAGTTAGGTGAAAATGGTGTTAGGTGAAAAGCTTGGAGTTGGGATAAGGAAGAAGTGGTCATGACCAGGTAATTTGGGTGACATGGTTTAGTGTGAGGTGTCCCTGCCCATGGCAGGGGGGTTAGAACTAGATGATCTTAAGGTCCTTTCCGACCCTAACTATTCTATGATTCTATGATTCTATAATATTTTTTGCCCTTTTCGTGTAATATACTAATATTTTATGAAGATTTCAGGAACCCTGTAATTCTCAAGCCACTTCTGTGATTTCAAAACTGATGGATTTGGCCACTGTTTCAAACCAGTGGAGGAGGAAGGGAGGAAAGACTAGAGAATGAACAAAGCTTTGTCCCCTTAGGAACCAGACTAAAAAACCCAAGAAAACTCTTCCCATGGAACATAGAGTGAAATCATACACTATTTCACAGATATCCTGACTGCAAACATATATATACACTGTAAGCCATAGTTTTATATATCTCATAGATACATGAATTCTAATAGTATATCTGCAATTACAATAACATTTGCTACTGTAATACATAATTCATAGGTTCTTGGATAGAAAAATAGTTGCAATATTATTGCAAAAAATTACCTTGTATATTAACTTGTGCTTGGTATAATTGGGTACCCACAAAATTTTTTGAATGACGTTTCTCACTTGACAATCCATTACAACACAACCCTGTGACAGAGGTTTCTTCCCTATTCCCTTAAGGTTAAAGATGGTTTCAGTGCCAGCTGTGTTATTTCGCAAAATAAGCCTTCCCTATAAGAAAGACAGAAGGAAAAAAAAGTTTCAGCATTATAAAATTCCCCTTTGGCTGACAAATCAACCCCGTTAGTTTGTTAATCTTAAATCCAGACAAAAAAGCATGCTTACAAGAAAGTGTTCTTATTGACTTTTATAGTTCTTAAGCACTCTGCTGTTAAACAGAGAAGAAAACTAAACAAACAAATGTGGTGGGTTTTTTTAATTATGAAGATTAACAATACAAAGCCTTCATATTTCCAAATTTCATATTTCTTGTCTTTTTCCTTGAAGACAAATATCCAAGAAAATATGTTCTCATGCATACTTATCCCTCATATAAAATAGAACTTTGCTCAACCATTTCCATTTGCCTTTGAACTGAAATGTTCTTCATGATTATTTGTCATCAGAGGATTCAAGGCTCTGTACTTTTAATAGTTTTATAACACTGGTTTCCTAAAGCACATTATATTTGGTTGGAAATGCACGCTAATATGCAGGCAAAAAATGTATACTGCTCCTTGCTGAAGGTGTCATAGGTTTTGCTGCGCTCATTTTAGTATTTAAAGTAGTGATTATTCTGATGGTAAAAGCAGCTGCTAAGCAGTGGCTTAACTTGTAACAGAAATTATTTCATGAAACAAAATACCAGTCACATAAATTCATTTGTGATGTATACATACAATGACAAATATTCTAGATTATTACCTTATTACTTAGGTAATTAAATATAATTTAACATATGTATTTACATTCAGATTAACACAACGTGTATTTTTATGATCAAAGTTCAGGTTCTCTACAGATTAACTTCTTTCATTAAAATGGAGGGTTTGATAGAAAAGCAGATAAAGGAAGAAATAATAAAGGGTGGTGGGGAAATCCATCATTCCTAATCTTAAGCTTTGGAAAGTTAGTTCTTTAATCTTTTTACTTCAGCTAGTAGGCAATCTGTCAATTTCTGACTCTCAAATAGATGTTTAATATTAGCAACTGCCTAAGCATTTTCATAATTTGGACACTGATGTAAATTTCATTGACAGAAGCATCCTCTTCAAATGTTGAAACTAATTTCCTTCTTACCATTATAACACACTCAGCAATAGGCTTGAACATGAGAGGATACAAAGCTGTTTCATGCAGACCCACATTTATTATAGGAGGGCCATAAAAACCTTGTCCTTCCAAAATTGCTTCAAGTTTCCAGTCCTGACTGGACAAGTTACTCTGAAATCAAAGTGAAGATGTATATTATATTACACATTTAAAGCTCTTACCATGAATTTCAGCTTTTACTTGCAGTTATCACCAAATCAGAGCACAGTATTCATTCCCCTTTACCTTCTGTTTGAAAGTCTTCCAAGCTCAGCTATCTCAATTTCAGAAACTAAAAAACACCACCTGTGGTCATCAGAGCTACCTCATGGCACCTCATGGCAGTGCATTGCACCTGCAGTATTGTATATATAAGGTTTGATTAACATGTATGATTAATGCTTAATTCTTAGTTGATAAGAGGTAAACTTCCTAGTAGCTGACCACAAATGCCTGTTTGGAATGTTAAGATATGTATAGTGCCCCAGTTTTTCAAAACACTTCCATCACTGTGGTCTTCAATTCTGTAATAACAATGACATCATCTTTGGTAGGGGAAAAATTAATTAGCTGCTATCCTCATCCTGAGGAAAAAAAAAAAAGAAAGATGAAGAAAGGAACAAAAGATTATATTTGGGTTTGTTGGATTTTTTTTCTCTTTTTCTTCTTCACAATATCAGGAACAACCTTACCCATTTGAAAACTAGTCTGACCCATTTTAAAACTGACAGGTCATCAGCCTTTGCTAATCTATTGTTTTAAAAGGTGGGAGAGAGAAACCATAGTTCAAATCTCAGGAAATATGATACGATTTTTATCTCTTGAAGATTCTCTACCTTTTCTCTCATAGCTTAAGCTCTTTTTTTTTTTTTTTTATTCTTCTTTTTTTCTTTTAAGTTGGAGAAGCTCTCTAAAATTTGAGCATCATTTTCTAAAGGGGAATGATATTCCAACCTACACTCTATCTTCACTACAGTCTTACTTCTCATGTGTCAAGGGTTTCATATAAAAAATAGATACGATAAAGCTATATATATTGCCTATACTTGCCATATTTTAAAAATTGTATGTAATCTAGTTCTTCTATTTTGCTTCTCAATCTCTTTTTTTTTTTTTCCCATAAACAAGACATTTATTCCCTAGATTAAACTAATTTTTCACTTTCAATGTGATAACATTATTAGCAGATTAACAAGTCTCAGGACAGAAGTGAAACATTAGAAATAAGCCCATAAAACTAACATAAAACTTTAACAATTGCCATAAACTATTTTTACCATCAAGTTTTATATAATGTCCAATATGAACATTAAGTAATAATACTCCAGTTAGCATTTACATGCATTTGTGCATTTTACAACTGTAAATTTTAACATTACTCATCCAGAGTCTAGTTGTTTAAAATCTTGAATCTTAGTTTAGTTTCCAGTAGTAAAGTGAACTTACAATTGGAATATTCTGAATCACTGCTTGGTAAGCTGGAGTTAGAAATTCAAGCTCTGCTTCAGCATTGTCTGTATTCACTACACATTCAATCTCATAAACACGAACATCCCAGGAGGACTTCAGAAGAATCTGACAGTGGTAGCAACCAGCATACCGAGGACTGAATTTTATAGGAAGGTCAACTGTATCACTCTTATCTAAAAACAAAACCAAAATATCGGAATGTTGTAAGGCTTTTCAGAAAGACAGAATTCACAAACAAAATCCAGAGAAAGTACTGCTCCCCAGCAGTTTAAAGCAAACAGTAGAATTATAGGACTGCTAGCATATAAGCAATTTGTTATTTTTTCCTTTGAAAAAAGGTATATATAAGCATCTAAACAATCTTTTCTATTGGTTTTAATAGTGTACAGACAGAAGTGCTTTAAAAGATCTATTAAATCCAGTAGAAAAGTTTACTGCATATGAATTGTTGCAAAAAACAAAAAGCATACATGCTTCTGTAGAATCATGTGATGGTTTAGGTTGGAAATGACCTTAAGATCATCTAGCTCAAAGCCTGTGACATGGGCAGGGACACCTTCCAGTAGACCAAGTTGTTCTAAGCCCCATCCAAGCCTGCCTTGAACACTGCCAGAGCTGGAGCATTCACAACTTCCTTGGGCAGTTTGTTCCAGCACCTTATCACTCTCACAGTAAATAATTTCTTCATTATATCTAACCTAAGTCTCCCCTGTTTAAGTTACCTCTTATCCTATCACTACATTCCCTGATGAAGAGTCTCTCTCCAGGATCCCTGTAGGCCCCCTTCAGATATTGGAAGGCTTCTATGAGGTCTCCATGTAACCTCTTCACCAGGCTGAGCAGCCCCAATTTTCTCAGTCTGTTATTCATACGGGAAGTGCTCCAGCCCCCTTGTCCTCGTGGCCCTCCTCTGGACTTGCTCCAGTTTTAATATAGTAGTTAGTGTAATTTTGTCAACAATTACCATGAGACATGTCAGAGACAATACAGTGTATTTGGCTAATAATAGCCCCAACAATAGCTGTAATTCTGTTTAGTAGTACTCATGAGTCCTACTCATTAGAACTATTCTGTGTGCAAATTTGCACTGAAAGCGTGAGCTTCCAAAAAGTCCAAGTTGTAACAGAATCATGGGAAGTCCCATTTGGCCAATTCACACCACATAGGAAAAACTCCCCATAGTAATCTCTAGAGTTAGGAAGAAGCAATACAAATGCTTTTTGTCCATCTTTAGACACAGCCAGGTCTAATAAGTCTGCAGCTGACTTTCTCCTCTGCTCTTGCTTACAGAAAGGAGCAGACTCTTCCACAGTATTTTAAGCGCTTCACTAGTCCTGGTGGGACATATTCTAAAGAAGGAGGAAAGTCACATGGTACATGAGGAACTCCAGTGACTGTAGATTTATAAGTAACAAAGACTGTTTCTTTTCACTGTTTTCAAAGCTTAGAAACCAACGTCTGAATTTTGAAAAGATAATGAGGAAGGTCAAAGACAATGTAACAACACAACAGAACCTTACACATTCAACTCCAAACAAATTGCTTCTCCCTGAGGGGAAAGAACCTGACAAATTCTTGTTGAATTTCCCTCTTTCTTTAATGTAATGTAATCATCTTTCTGATGATATGTATGGCACTTGGACACAAACTGTTCTAGTATCTTCAATGATGACTACTGAATTTTGAAAGTGCAATCAGTTTCCACCTGCAGTCCTCTTCATTCTATTTCACAGAGGTGTTCCTCATGTATTCAGTTCTCACCTCTATGAAAATGAACACCAAGTAGAAGCCTTCTTATTGCCTTAAGTCATCACTGCTTCAGTTTTCTTCACAAAAATAGCTCAAGTGCAAGAGACAAATCATATAAATGAAATTATTAATCTTTCAACATTACTAAGCTATCAAAGAGGTTATAAATTGCACCTCAGGTTTAACCCTCTCTAAAATAAATTAGTTCATTTTCTTTTAAAGACAAGATTAACAGCCTGGTAACTTTTGATTTTTTTTATTTTTTTTTTATTTTGTCACTAAGTTATTATCCCCATGAGCTATCTTCCACAAAAGTGACGTCAGTTTGTCAGTTATGCACGGAATTAAACTGTTCTTTCCATTCTTCAGTTTATTAATACAGTCCCTAATTTTATCTTTCTAGAAGAATAATATTAGGATGTTGAAACAAAATATTTACTTAAAATTTAAAGTACACATTTTAAATGCCTGCATTTCAAGATAAAGTGGGTGTTTTCAACATATACTTAAAGACAGACAATACTATGTACTGGAAGCCCAAGACTGTTTCTTCATGAGTCTTACATTCTTACATTAAATGGAGATCGTGATTACTAATAAATAGGGTAATCTTTCACCAAATTGGACCCACATTTGAAAAGCACACTTTCAAACTGAAATGCCTCCTATAAAAAAACTTTTTAGAAGAAAACCAAGAAGAGACTTCCTACCCATCCCATTCCATATTCATAATATCATTTGGTATTACTTTAGCAATTTAAAAGTAATTTAAAAGACATTCATAAGCCACTGAAGACAAATAATTATTTGGGGTTTGTTGTTTAATAGACATCACCCGTTAGTACTTGTGAGGAATACTTACAAGCACTTCAAAAGCAAGCAGGTTACACAATCAATATGCCAATTGGCAGTTGGAATTCAAACAAGTAAAATTTTGCTTAATACTACTTAAAAAACAAAGCAAGCACCTCAGCTTTACTAAAGTCATCCAATGCATAGCCCCTACTGAAAAGTATTTGACAAATTATAAATTATTACAGTGAGAAAAAAATATCAGTGTAATAATTTAAAGTCCCTTTATCTAAAATCACAACAAACACAGAGCTAAGATCTCTAAAACACATGCCCCAATTTACAAATATCAAAAATTTCAAAGGTGATTCTTCATGACAGGGAGAAGGAAGTGGATGAGACATGATCTTCAAAAATAACTTACAGAGGGAAAAGAAGGAAAATTAACCAAAATTTCCTAAAGAGAAGAGAGTGCAGAACTAATAAAAAGAGTGAATTGAATGCATAATACACATGGAGAAAATAAAAACCAAGTTTTTATATACTACTTACTGCAAAATAGTAAGTAAATGCAAAATTATTAATAAAGGCTTGATCCAAAAAAGATATTACATGAGCTAGCTACAGATTTCTGTAGCACATGATAATGCACATTCTTTTGCAATACGGAATTCTCTAAAGAAAGAAGTTTTTGTTCTTTGGTTTTGTTTTTTTTTTTTTAAAAAAAAAAAAAGAAGAGAAAATATCTAAGCCAGTAGGGCTTTTTAACAAAAGCCAACAAACCACAACAGTCTGAATAAATTAACTGTTGGAACAATTATCAACAAAGTGCCAAATTGCTAACAATTCCTGATAGTTATGTATAGAAACCTTTTTCATTCATTCATGGAGAAGCCTCCTTTTTGGACGCTCTTTTCAGGTATTGTTTACAAGTTTAAGAGCAGACAGCAAGCAGTGCTAAATCTTGTAGTAAAAGGCAGCAGAATTCCAATAACAGCTTTTGATTCTGAATCTAAATTAGACAGCAAGGTGGAAAACTTTTTCACTGAAAGTGCATTTTGGACTGTTATTTTTTCTCAAATAATTTTAATGCCAAAATAGAACAAGCAGTCATCAAAAAAAAAAAATAAAAAAAAAAATTGTTTGTTTTTTTTTTCTACCTAGGTTCTTTATGTCTATCTTTATAAACTAGGAAAGAAACTAAACCATATGGCATGACTAAAAGCATTCTAGATGCATGCTTGCCTTAGGAAATTTTAACAATGTACATACTTATAAAATACAGTAATTGTATATCAAGACATACTTAGGTGTACAACCATTTGAAAATTAAAACTTTCCCATTATTCTTAAGAACTGCACAAAACTGCACATCATTACTGATGGAATATGTATATTTATTGTGACATGGCAACAGCAGTTGGCATTTGGCTTTATTACAATTTATAATATAAAGTATTTATAAGCTGGTACTGACATGCTAGTGCATTTTTTTGCATATCAATTCCTATCGGTCATCTCTTCCCATGTATTTTCTTTCCTTTAAAATAATTCTAGCCCAAGGGTATTGTGATCAGGTTTCTATCAATAATATGATCATAAATGTAAAGAGATCGG
>JAVHNF010036678.1:0-10178 GCA_034783455.1 Micropsitta finschii
TCTAGGTAAAACCACTGTGTGGGGGAAAAATAACCCCCAAACTGTTACAGCTCTTTAGCAAGACTATAGAAAATAGGACACTTCTGGAATGGTTGTGCTACTGCCTAAAGAGACTTGTCACTTGGGGGTGGACTTCTAAGTGTTGGAGAAGGTTGGATTTGATGGCTAATAGATGAAATCATACCATCAGCACATAAAATCAGTAAACCCATCACAAAACTAAGTATTTCTATCACAGTGGAGGTTTGGAGCCATTGTAAAGAGGTAGGACTCCACTGTCTCATAATTAGCAAGCAAAAGGACCCTGTTCCAAAGGCATTCTCAAATCAAGATGTACCCTGTGTCAAGGTAACAGTTACTGAGCCCACAGATCTTTCCAAGGATTTGACTTCAATGCCAACCTTACCCATGAGCTGCCCGTTACAGAAAATTTACACAGGTGGGTTCCTTACACAGATGTGCTAAACACGAGTATGTTTGAGGAAGTTTGAAAGGTGAAGACTTCCCAGCTGGGGAAGATGCAGCATCTCCTTGTGTTCGTATCACTGCCAGTGCCTGCATTTGGTGAGTTTTGTTTCCTCCAAAGTGTAGTAAATCCAACAGAAGAAATGACAACTGGAGATAGCTCTCCAGCACAGATTTGCTGGTGTTTAATCGTATTTAGAGTGCGCTACATAAAGTTTTAACTCTGACACCCTATTTACTCCTGCCACTTAGAGGCACTCATGGTCTTTGAAAAGATGTGTGAGCACAGGCAGGTGGGTTTTATTTCGTTTTGACATGCAGGTTTTAAGACATGATATGAATGACTCTGTCTCTGGTGGCATGTAGGGTTTCTAAAGTTGGATGTGTGCTGCTGAAACATAACACATTTCAAAGACTGATGCTTCTTGTTCTTAACATACAAAAGAAGTTGTATGGCGAGGACTCGGCTCCAATCATTTTAATTTCTCCCCACAAGCTATTATGGCTCTACCATGCCTATGAAGAAACATTCTTTTTCGCACCTGGAAAAGAAGGTGTAAAATGCAGCGTGATCTCTTCGCTTTCTAGTGCCAAGGGTTAAAAAAACCAAACCAGGTGTTTTAAGAAAATGTGAACCTATGAAAAAGTTTTGCACTGGAACAGGCAAAGTTGATCCAATTTTTCTTTCTGGATCAACAAATATTTGTAGACTCCTACTTGTACCTGCATAGCTCCCACCCTAGCAGTACTGAAATGGGGGCAAGCTCAGGCCTTCAGTGTTTCACTGCATTAAAGTCACTTCAGCTATGGCTGTGCTCATATAGGAGTGCAGCACCTCATCAGGAAACTGGACATTCAAAGGTTTGTTGCATAGATTTTGGGTTTAAGATCTGTGTTTATAGACAGTCATATACAAGCTATATTTAATGCATGTTGTATGGTGCTCTTGCTAAAATGATTGAGGAAGACACCCAAGTGAGTAGAATCACAGAACCATAACCATAGAACAGTTTGGGTTGGAAAGGACCTTAAGATCATCCAGTTCCAATCCCCTGTCATGGGCAGGGACACCTTCCACTAGACTGTCACCCAAAGCTCTGTCCAGCCTGGCCTTGAACAGTGTCAGGGATAGGGCATTTACCATTTCTCTGGGCACCCTGTGCCAGCACTTCACTACCCTCACAGTAAAGAGCTTCTTCCTTATATCTAACCTGAGCTTCCCCTGTTTCAGTTTGAAACCATGACCCCTTGTTCTATCACTGTAACCCCTGATGAAGAGTCCCTCTCCAGCATCCTTGTAGCCCCCTTCAGATACTGGGAGCCCTGCATGATGAGCTATTTCACTCAGCCTCCAAAACTTTTCAGTGCAGAAAAGGTGGTTCTGTTTAGAACTAACAAAGATCAGTTATTTCATAGTAAGATTTTTCCTGACTGCCTTTTTTTCTAACTCTGCAAGTTTTGTTTACACCTGGAAATCAGAAATCATTGGGAGCTCTGCAAGAAAGCAACTATTTCAAATGAAGATGAAAATATGGATATAGCTGATCAAGAGGATGTAATTCCATTTCTCCTTTCTATCCCATACTTAATTACCTATAAACCTAGAAACTAATCAAATTAATTATTCTTTAAATAGCACAAAATCACCAATACTGGGAACTCAAGTACATCATTTTCCACCTCTGTTGATAGAGGCAGCAGAGCCAGCCACGCCATACAGGGAACACTGTGCAGTCCAGACGTTGGAACTGAATGCTAAGACCAAGATACATACATTTGCATGAAACATGTTACATTTTTCAGGGTTCAAGTTTATGGCATTCCCATAACAGAAGAAACACAGTATTATTTAAAATGGTTATAATAATGTGCTTTAGAAGGGGCATCGGAATTCATGACCTCAGGAGTCCCCTCCACCCTGAATTATACATGAGTTCTAATTCAGACTGTTAGACGGTTTTGTCCTCTTTCTAGCTTTCTACATTTCAACACACAAAACCGATGTATATTCTAACCTAAAAAAAAAAAAACAAAAAACCCAAGTTTTAATTTCTGTGACAGTTTAAGGACAAATGTAAGAAAAGGCTTCTAGATAGATAAAATCATATTCAATAAAGCAATGAGCATAGTCAGGAAAACAAGATAGTTAGTCTGACCTGAGGAAGGGTCTGCATTCTCCAAAGCCTACCTACTTCTTCCAGGACTACCAGTAAATCTAAAAGCAATGAACTTAGGTGTGCCTTAAAAAACTCACAGAAGGGATTTATTTGCAAGATCACACCTAAAGCAGCACAGCTGTATGTGGCTGTGTTGAGCAGCTCTGGGTCAGTACAGTCTCAAAACACCAAGGACCAGATGTCTCAAAACACCAGTGACTGAGCCACTACCCCACTACTGAGAGAGAGCCCAGACTCTCCTGCTCTTGCATCCAAATCCTCACTGTGCAAGCTCTGCTTGGTCTGAAACACTGAAAGATCTCAGCTTTTATTGACAGGATTTCATAAGGCAGAAATTAAGAAACAAATCAAGTGAAACTTTTGAAACAGCTGAGGAAATCTAAAGACAGGCTCCTTCCCCTCCGTGCCCCTAAAACACTGCATTGAGAACATTCAGAAAAGAAAATGCAGGGGTAAAGAGAATTGCAGCGAGTGTGTGAATCAGTTAAAGAGGAACAAAAATAAAAAGGAGGAGAACACTTTTCTCTACAGGCATTTAATGTCCATTGCCTTGGCAGGGACAACAGAGTTGGGGGAACTACAGTACTACAGCTGAACAGTCATACAACTTTCAGTGGAAAAATGTGCCCAGATCTGACCCCTCCAGGCTATTTTCCTGTTGCTTTATAGTAGGTTGGCAGTGATGGTTTTTGTGTTACTTTTCACAAAAACAGTTACCAAAAAACCTGCAAAGATACTTGGACTGCAAAATCCAGTTATCAGGAAATCTGGAAAGCCATTGTGGCTTAGGCAAACGGTGCCAGCCCCATAAAAAACAACAAGGGCTGTAAATGGAAAAGGCTTGGCCTCAGGCTCCACATGCCCTGATTATTTATTCTGATTTTCTGGATTTGTGTCTGGAGTTGGACAGATAAAGGATTGGGGCAGCAGACAATACAACCAGCTAGTGGGAATGACAGCTGTTATCCATATCCTGACAGAAGGAGGACTTTGCTTCTCACAACTGGGACCAAAATATGGTTTTCTGTGAGTATCTAAGGAAGGACAGGTAAGAATTAGTGGTACACTGAATAGGAAGTTTCTTACAGGTAAAATGGGGTCAAGATGTTAGATGAGATCCTGTATACATTTTCATCAGGAATATAAAGGGTCTTTTTCTTTTGGGGTGGGTGAAATCTTTCCTCTTATGGATTAAATATTTTGAATATCTTAGTATTTGTGCACCCAGGGGGACATGAATATCTTACCAACACAGTCCCAACCAATCATGCAATCTAAAGAGAACGCGGAGTCTGGAAGGCATATTGAGCATGGCCTCCGACGATGATATCATCAAGCTTCCCGCAATAGGAAACACATGGTACCAATTCCTCACATTCCCTAACCTGTACGCATGAAGCTTCATTCAGCTCTGATCACTTCAGTGGCAAAAATCAAAAGATATCAGGACCTAAAATTATGAAAATAACAAGCTTGGGGTGCCTGATTTTCACACAAATGTCTCATGGTGGGATATACTTTTTTTCTCCAAACCCAGGTGTACTCTCAACTGCTAAATAGCATTAGTCTGAAAGTCAGCAGAACAGTTTGAGTTCACTCCTGATGCAGAAATGTAAGGCATGATCTGGAGTTGTTTATTACTAAGCGCGTCTCAGAAGGACTGACATTAAAGCAAACTCCTTCTTCCAATATAAACATACATATGTTCATTGAAATACAGAAAAACCTGGCAAAAGAATTCCATAAAAGCTAGGTTACCAGATGTAAGTGCTATTGTCGCTGTTAAAGCTCTGTGGAAGCACTTAATCATGCTGAGAAACGATGCCTCCTCCCTGTGAGCTGAAGTGCTATCTCCTTTGTCTTCCTGTGTGTTGCACACCCTCAGGAGCTATTCATCCTGTCTTCTGCTACTCATACTTGCTGCAGTTAGTATGCTTTCACATTCGTCTTTGACAGAGCTCATGGGAATTGTGCTGTCAGGAGGGAGCCAGACTAGATGAAGATGGAGACATATCTGAAATGGCAGAGGATGAATCTCTAACAGCAAACTTTCTGTACCTGGGGTTTGCTACACTTGCATGTTGGAAAAGCTTATTCAAAGCAAGCCATACATGTCTAGGAGATGTAGAATGCAGGAGCATGTGGGAGAGAAATGTTTGCTGGCAAAAATTATGTATGAAAACAGCTTCTGTGAATGTGGTTGGAGAATAAAATTCTCTTCCTACTGAGAAATGACACAGCTCAGAAAACTCTTAAAGTCATGTTTTTGTCTGTGAAATTTAGAAAATGCCTTCAGTTCAGACAGCATCTCTTACGATTTTGACAAGAAGATATCTGATCCTTCCACAGGCATCTTAACTTGAGAAGGAAATTCTCAAGACAACTTCTTTAGAGAACGAAAACAGGGAACGCGCCTTGTTAGTTCACTAACACATAGATTTTACTTATTGATTTTCCAGGAGAAATTTCTACTTTATTTCAGTGGAAGCCCCAGTACTCTCATTCCCACTTTATACATGAGATGAACAGAAGCTCAGAAAGATAAAGGGACTTATTCATGAGAAAACCAGAAAATAATAGACTAGATATAAAACCCAAGCTGTCAGAGCATTCCTTCAATGTGGTGTCCCCAGGGAACATACCGACAGCTTATGGATTAGACAAAAAGAATAAACATCACTGAAATAGCAAGAAACAAGCCTGAACTTTACACACTGATATTGGAAGCCTTTCTTTAACAAGGAAAAAAAAAATATATGGAAATTTTACTTGAACTGTAACTGGCTGGAGTGTATAAAGTACTCCCACATGAAGCATCCTACTGTGTCATTCGACATAAAAGCTCATTTGATTATTGAAAACTTGTAAACAAAATGAACCTCAAAACCCGAGAAATCACAACCAGTGTATTTCAGAATAGCCACAGTGATTTAAGAAAACGTGTCATACAATTCCAGCTCCCTCTATGTCGCATTCTATAGAAGGTCCAAATGTGCTGAGAAGACAGCCACTATTTCCCAACTGCTCGATGTGCTTTGCAGATACACAAATGTTATTATGTCCCAAAATAACGGTCTCTTCTTTACTGACTGTGATGATCCTGAAGAGCAATTATATTTTCAGGGCCAGAAGGACAATGCACAGGAGAGGACTAATGCAGAACTACCCAGCACACAGTTCACCTGCAGTGTCAGCAGACTGAAGTGAAAAAGCTGAGATCTGCAACAAATTAAACTCAAACAGGTGAGCTCATGAAAACCTTTAAAATATTCTGGGATTGCTCAGAAACCTTTTAGATGTGTATAAACCCTGTAGTTTTTACGTCTTGAGATATCTTGATGTATGGAGTCATGTTGCTCCATCCGCCAGCCTCTTCTCAAAGCACCTAGAGGACCAGGCAAGCATATGTGGGTCTACAGAGGGGTATAGTGGGAAAGCTCACTTATATCTGCCTTCAACTGTTTGGCTGTAGCCAGAGCTATGAAGATATTTAGATCCAAATGCATATGTATATTCACATTATAGATATATATATATGTTTTTATATAAATGCATATGAAATGATGCCTTTAGAAAAGGAATTTAAAACCTTTTTTCAGAAAGCTCTTTTAAAAAAATAAATATTTTTGTTCTTTGCTATAAAGGAAGACACAAGTAAAAAATATATGCATCTTTCCTTGAGGCACTTCAACACTTCCTCTTTCCTCTCCCTTTCCTCTATTTTCCTTTATTTTTTTCTCCAGTGGTTTTTGTATAGTTTCTCATAAGAAAGAAGTTACTATGAGACAAATGCTCACCATCCTATCTGGCAACATGGTATCAGGATGCTTTTCTTCTGCTGGATGCTGCACCCTGAAGTATGTTATCTCTGTAATTACAGTATTTATTCTAATAGGGAGCTTCCTTACTGACAATGGTGCATAAATAATAAATATTCACTTCATAATAACCAATAATAATAAATATGGAGAGTTCATCTTGAAGTGAGACAGTGGTTTATGACCTTTTTCTCACATGCCGTTCACTTCAGAAACACTTGGCCTGTGGTTGTATGTAACATGGCATTTTTCAAGGACTCAGTTTAACCCTTGCTATGGATGATCATATCTGACCAATAAGATGTTGTTCTACTACAGAGTGTTCTACTTTGAGCAGTCACAGAAAATTGACTGAAATACATACTCCAGACATCAAATAAATTCTACATGCAAAATAAAAATGCCACCTCAGAGGAATCCCCTGTTCTTCAGCTGAGCTTCGTAAGGTGAGGTGACTTGGAGAATTTGGGTTGTTTTAAATGAGAAAGACTAAGATCACCTTTTAGTTCCTAAATACACAAGGTAAATAGCCCACATAAAGTTTCTCCTTGTAACAGTCATTTTCACAGAAGAGGAACTCCAACTTTTGAACACACTCTGCAACAGAGACCTGCAGGCACCATTAACTCTGACGCCGAGGCACACATTAGTGCTTCAGCGTAACAGCAGCTAATGACCCTGGACACTTTTCCTGAACTGACTGATACTGGTTCCTAATGGACAGAGCCATAAGATCTGCTCAATTTCTCTGTAAGATTTCTTTATGACAGATGGCATAGCCTTGGTTAACCACTGATCAATAAAGCATTTGTGGAGTTTCTTTTTAATATAATAGCTATTTATCAAAACTGTCAAGTCATTTTAACATATTAATAACAGTGTGGAAGCTCATGTCTACCTGGCCTGAGTTTTTCCTTTCTGTTGTTTAAAGTGAAAACCCCAAGAACCCCAAGGCAAAGGAGGGTTCTGACTTTACTCGTGATTTTAAGTTTTCCAGAAAATGGCAAAAAAAAATTAAAGAATCCCACCTGAAAAAATATTTAGAACAAAAGTAACTTACCAGGAATGAAAGATTTTTTTCCTTTCCTACATGTGATTCTTAAGCCAGACACACATAGGCTAGGATTTGAACTCCCAGGTATAAGCTTCTCCCAGAGCAAGACTGCAGTTTGCTCTTGTTACTGAACAAGCTGAGACGACAAATATATGAAAATGAAGCCTCCACCTCTCCACAAACTCTTCTCACACTCACCAGTCATAAATTATGAAGCTTAAGGAAACTAAGTCATGCACCAGGCAACACAGTATTTAAAATACACAAATGACATCTCCAAGCTGGTTTCCTCCCATCATTTTCAATGTGAGTAAAGATTTCTGAACAATCTCAACCTGATGTTTTAAAAACGATCCCATTTGTCTGATCCAGCACAATTAAAATGAGGAAGTCACACATGAAATAAGGCAATACAATCAAAGCTTAAGGAAATTTACATAAGATACCCTTATGTTGAACAAAACCTCATTCAAGTTCTGAATGTACATTCACCAAATGAACTTGCAAGAATAAGACAGCTGACATGAGCCCTTGTGTAGTCTCACGTACTCTACATGAAACAAGGATTTCAGGCACTAGTAGAGATCTATAACAAACTGGACCAAATGTGTTTCCCCAGGGATATTGATGGGACCACACCTCAGGATATACTGTCCTGGTTAAAAATGATTCCAACACAGACAAGGCTTCACCAAAGGATATTTCAGGATCAGGACCTAGGAAAGGTTGGTTCATATGAAAAAATCCCTCACAGGATCTTGCTGGGAGCTCAGTGTAAGTTGATGTGCCTGAACACCTACAGAGAAATAACTGGATTTCACTGTCAACATACTCTGTCTAAAGCTCTGTTTCAAGTAATTCCAGCTCCAAGATGTGTCTTTCCATAATGCTGGAATACAATGAAATTAAACCAATGCTTTATTTCCTTAAAGACTTGTCTAGATTTCAATTTTTATTTATTTAGGAAGTCACATAATTTATAGTCAGCATAGCAATTTCCTATGGCAAATTAAAGCATTGTTTCAAGACAAGTTCACACCTTGCCATTCATATTACCTATTTAGGGCAGGATTGATAAAAATGCCTGTCTATATCAAAAGGTATAGCAGGAAAGTATTTCTTTAAGGATTCAATTTGTGTGTTTTCTAGGAAAGACTGCATCTTATATTAAATTCCGTCCTTAAAATACTGTAAGTACTGTATAGTTTCCATTCTGTAACTCCTAATATTATTATTTGTTTAGCAAAATGCCTTAAAAGGTGTCAGAATTCTCAAGCCTACAGTTCAAGCCAATAGTCTAAAGAAAGAGAAGCAGTGTAGTACTTAGTAAATTACTTAACTAACACAATTTTAATCCCATGTCTAGCCTATTGCTCTCATGATAGTCATCAGGGGGTAACATAAGGAAAATAAAATTTCACTTTTCAGCATTAACTTTATAATCAAACCAAGATTTAAGACTATTTTTTTTCTGTTTCCCCCTTAAATTTGCTGATGACTTTAACTGTGACTCACACTTTTCAAAGCACATTCATGCTTTTTGAAATACACTAATGCAGTAATATGGCTTTATGCTTCAGTTATAGCTACCCGATTTATCAAAACTGTCTATAATTATAGGATAGAACATTCCATAACAGTTATCTGGATTGGAATAGTTTAAAATTTGATGGGGACAATTTGTGTGGAGTTATGAGACCGAATCAGACAACTGATTATAACCAATACTAACAGAAGACAAACAAGACAAACTCTTTTAAAATGGATCATGATATTGGTAAGTGAATGATCATTTGCTGATGACAAAAAATAAACTACTTAGTGATCAGAACTCTGTTAGGAAAACCAGCACATTCCTGGAATGTTTTCAGATAATTCATCCATAAGAAGAGAGTAAAAAAAAACCCTTAGTAATATGGACACATTTACACTGCATTAATAAAACAGTGCATAACTATTCTACCAAAATATCTAAGATTAAAAGTGAACCTGAGGGAGCTGTAAGCCTGCATAAAACAAGTCACAAAATCACTTATATCACCTATATACTGAATAGACCTAAAAAGATGCACGATAAAGGGGATGCAGAAGTACATGTAATCACTGTCCAGTTTCTGGCTCCAGTAAAGGATATCAGAACAAATGTGAGCAAATATGACCAGTGAAAGCATGGCTTTCCTCCTACTGGAAACACCATTTAGACATTCATGGGATAACATTCCTACTCACACCTTCGAAGGAACTTTCTCCTTAGAGATTGCTAAAAGCAGCTGCATCAAACTAAGGGTAGCATTAAAGAATATGCAGGAAAGACTAACCTCAGCCATCTGACCGTAACTGGAGAAAGACCCTAGAATCACCCGCTGGAAGCATTTTGACTTGGATTTCTCTAAAGTAGACAGGTATTAATTCCATCAGATTCCTAAGGAAAGAGCGGCTTTCAAAAACTATAAAGGAATTTGAACGGGTGACAAAAATCTAGAGCAGAAGCCACAGAAGCAGAAATGTAAGAACATTCTGGGATGTCTACAGTCAGAAAGAGCTTTAGTGAACTCAAACACCTGCCTCTTGCAGTGGCCCACAGCAGAGAACAAGAGTGTACAAAGAGGGCACACACGCAATGGTACTTATCCAACTAAACCGCATTGGCCAGTAAAACACACC
>JAVHNF010036682.1:0-11729 GCA_034783455.1 Micropsitta finschii
AGGTCATTCAGTCCTTTCCAACCCAAACCATCCTGTGATTCTGTACATTTGTAGTAAAGTTGTATAGTATATAAGCAGCACACAAAGTGCTCTAGACATGAAATATCTTATGGTTAATATTTTAGGATCACAGTACCACTGCTACATGCTGATATATTCTTAACAAAAATTTCAACTCATGACTGACAGAATGTGATCTCTTACAGCAGAACAATTAATTAGCTGTCACATTGCTTTTTGGCGATGCATGTGTGTAATTCATCACCACTTACTCAAGAGAATGGAAGCCATCTTGCAAAACTCGACGTAGAAAACATATCTCTAAAATTCTTAGTTCATAAGGTAGCCTCAAGTTTAATGCAGTAATTATGTTTAGAAAACACCATGGTAATGTGTGTAGAAATAGAACAGCAAACATATCACTGTCAATATACAAATTACTTTTAAGGGATTCGCAGATGGGTAAATGAGATATTTTGTCCTTCAACAAGGAATATAGCAAATATGAGCTGCCACTTGTGAAAGACAATGGATCAGGTGCACAGAAAGAGCACAGTACTTTCCTTCTTTATTGTCCAGTGTATTACTCCGTTCTTGCTGAATGTGCTTCAAAACTACTCAACAATAATTTTTTTTGACTTCCTGTGGCTTTGGTATGGTGCTTACCATGATAATACCTGAATATTCACAAATATTCTTGCAAAATTAGTTACAAAATACTTGTAAAATATTGAAGCATTTTACTGATTAGTAACTCAAAAAACGATTTAAAATTATTTTGCCAAATTTGGATATCTAACTGAATCTTCAGTTTCTTTCACCACTTACATACATTTTAAACATTCAAACTACTGTTGATAGTCTTCGGCTACAGCAAAGAGTGGTTATTATTACTGCAAAACACATCCATAGTTTCAAAAAAAAAAAAAAACCCCAAAAACAAACCCCAAAACCAAACATGAACCAGAAGACACGTACAATTAGCAGCCACTTGGGAAAAGTTAAAATTCAGTGACTCACCAAGGATCTCACACATACAAAGAAATTTTAGTGACAAAGTCAGAATAAAACTCAGTTCTCCTCTGTAATGTTCAACTGCCTCAAGCCTATGCTCATCTTTTCTTTTTTTCTGACCTCTGACTCAGTCTTTACACCTACCTGGGGGCACAGAATACTGGGAATTATAGTGACAAAACAAAACTGAAAGATCTGTCATTGTTCACTGCGATGCACCATAAATTTCACAATTTTGGGGGTATGGAGAAGACAGCAGAAGAGTAGGGAATTCTAAAATCAGAATGCACAAAATCATAGGCACTTTTATTTCCAGACCTATTTATTTTAATACTTTCACAAACAGTCCATTTTTGCTTTTTTAGTGCTACTGCCTAAGTGTTCTCAAGAAGGTAAAGCAAAACTTCCCAATTCCATCACGTCATCACATTGATTGACTGACACCACCAGAGGATCTCTGCCAATGGAGCAAGCAATGGTAGAAGTCAGGTTAGTATCTTTTATTGAGATTAATATTTGAAAGCACAAAGAACCTTTCTCAAGTGCTTGCTTGCAGCAGAGGGAGGTTGTGTCAGTCAGGGTCTGGTAACTCATTTTTTTTCCCAAAAAAGTCTTTCATGGTTTTACGCAGAGGCAGCAAAGCAATGAAGATAAAAAAAAAATAAGAAAAAATGAACAAATATTGAGATGGGGAACATTTGGAAAAATTAAACTTAAATCTACAACTTGGATGCACAAAATATTATTTTGTCAAAGTATTAATGTAGCAAATTTACAGTAATGGATAGCTGTGTAGCTTACTTTTGAATTCAGGTATGGTTTGAGAAAGTTACTCATCATCAGGGATAAACCCCAAAAAATTCTTCATGATGTTAAAATATGGTAGGTTATATTGGGAATTTCGCAATGTTTATTTTTCATTCATGTAAGTTAAAAAATGACCACCAAACAAAAAAAAACCAAAACCATAAAACCAACAAAACCACCTCACAAACAAAAAACCCCCAAACATATTATGTCTGTAAAACTTAATTTACCTGTGCTTTCTTCCCTCCTTTTTTGTATACAATTACAATCAAGAATACCCACTTCAACTATGAAAGAAGCAACAAACATTATCCTACTGGTTTAAACAAGAACATAAACTAGTATCATGGTTTAAGCCCAGTTGCAAATCAGAACCATTCAGACGCTCTCTCACTCCCCCCTTTCTTAACCCCAGGTCCCAGAGGGATAGGGAGGAAAATCGAAAGAATGTAACTCCCACGGGTTGAGATAAGAAGAGTCCAGTAACTAAGGTGTAACACAAACCACTACTGCTAGCACCAATAATAATAATAAGGGAAATAACAAGGGAAGAGAATACAACTGCTCATCACCCGCCAACTGATGCGCAGCCAGACCTGAGCAGTGATCTAACTCTTCTAGGTAAGTGCCCTCAGTTTATGTAGTAGGCATGATGTGATGTAGTATGGAATACCTCTTTGGTCAGTTTGTGTCAGGTGTCCTGTTTCTCCTTCTTCCTGGCTTCCCCTCCTCCCTGGGAGAGTATGAGACTCAGAAAGTCCTTGGTCAGACTAAACATTACTAAAGCAGCAACTAAAAAACATCGGTGTTATCAGTGCTGTTCCCAGGCTGAAAGTCAAAAACACAGCATTGCACCAGCTACTAAGAAGAAAAATGCCTGCTACTGCTGAACCCAGGACAACTAGCTACACTGGAGCAGATCAAAAACCTCTCTTTGCCAACAGAAGATTCTTACAGAGAAATAAAAAATCTGTTCTCTTGAACCTTCCCAATAGCCAGTGATCTGTAGTTCAAGTGCTTCCTCAAAGTGGCCCTGTATTTAATCACTCTCAAAGAATTTTCTTCCTTCAATTTCTGGCATCTGCAATGTCTTATCAAAATAATTTTTACAGCTTAAATTACACATGATCTCAAGCAGGCTTAACCATCTGATACCACTAGCCTCTTATAGCTTTCCCTGCCATTCATGATTCACAGACCACTGTCATATCCTCCCTATACCCATCCTTTTCCATGCTGCAGTTACAGCCCACTGCATTGAGTCCGGCTGGGATGGGGTTAACTTTATCCACAGCAGCCTTCATAGGGCCTTATATAAAAGGGTTTCCAATAGCTTTGGTTATCCCTGTTACTTCTTTCTCTTCCCTTTTCTAATCTTGCCTTTTAGAAATCCAAATAGACTGTATCAGATGGATCTTTATTATCTACAAACTTTCTGATTCCTTCAAAAAATTGCCATTTGTTTGATGCAAGACTCATTAACAAAAGCAGTGCTGAATTTTCCACAAAACATTATCATTCTCTGGGATGAGTAATGTTAACGTTTGTTACGACTTCTACCAATTTGCTTGCTATGAAAATTCATGAATATTGGTCAACAGCTCTTTAGAGTTCTCCTGGGAACTTTACATTAAGTGACATCACATCAGCCAACTTGCAGTCAGCTGGGACCTAATTAATTTTAAGTAAAAAGTTTCACGTTACATTTAGTAATTTGGATTTTTCATCCTCAAGCTTCTCAAGAACCTTCGGCATGCTTTATCTGATCCTGACATTTTGCTGGTTTTCCTTTAACAAATTTCTCTTACAACACTTAGATTTGACTCTGAAACACTGCCTGTAAACTTCCAGCACAAGAATTTTCCCCAGGTTCTCCCACAGCAAACATCGAAAAGCATCTTTTCTTTTCCTGCTGACACCTTATCTTATACAGATTCTCCTTTTAGTTCTGAGAACCCACTAGTCCTACAGGCATTCCGGGTGGCTTCAAGCTTCCAATGCATCTGTATAAATATTATTAATAATTATGTTTTCTACAAGTTGCTTTTCAGATTATTTTTTATCTGCCTTGGACTATTATATTTAACTTGTCTGTTCTAGATACAAGCTCAACTTTCTTCAAGAATGCTTATTTTCCTATGAGCCATTATTACCATTCTGTTTAATTATGGCATCTTTCTTTTCATCGTTTTATCTTGTTTTGATACGTGGCATTGCACTTGTCTCAAGTTTGTGGTATGATGTCTTTGAATAGTCTCTACGACACCTGCAGGGATCTACTTTATTTACTTTCCTTTTAATTTTAATTTTTTTTCTAGGTGGATCTTTTAGTTTCCATTGCTCCAATATGAATTCTGCATTATCACTGACATTGCCATCATCATTACAGATGCTTTCTTATTACTATTTTAAAGCAGATCCCAAATATTCTTCTTCCTGGAAGAAACTGAGTTGCGTTTCCTTTTCTGCTTTCTCTGTCTGCTTTGATATACAATCAAATGGTACCTGAAGAATTAACCTGAGCACCCAACCCTCATACGAACCCTAAGCTATCTACAAACCAATATATTTCATTAATGCAGTTTTAAAATTCTTAAGATGCCACAAAACATAAGATCTCTGAAGGGAGAAAAGGTCTTGCTGAAAGACTTTAACGTTTAATTTGCTACCACCACCTTTTGAAACATAGATTTAATACATGCTGATAAAGTTACACTAACACAGGAAACTAACAGACTGAGGTATTGGTTAAAGTACCTCAAATGCTCTCTAGATTTTTGCAAGTTTAAATGTAAGAAAAGAAAGATGGGACATGTAAAGTCATAGGGCCTATTTCTACAATGACAGAATTATGAGTAGTAGTCAAAAGTGACTCTAGTTCATTCACAAAGACTAGCAAGGAACATGCTAGAAAACTCCTGGAGAACTACAAGCTAAAAAACCTAGGTAGTACTAGCTCAGCAGCCAGAGTGGCTGGAGTTCAGCATTGATGCAGTACTTAAATATTTGCTCAGCTCCTTTCCCAGGATTCACAGTCTGAGAAAAATTACATGCTACTGCAAACATGCAGTACCTGAACTAGTTAGCTATGTCTACACAAAATTTCACACCAACAGGTATATAGTCTTCTAGGATAATTCTGTTTGAAAGGAGCCTCAAGAAGTCATAGAGTACCTGTCAATAGTAGATATTTTCTATGAAGGAATAAATGTTATCCTGTATTCCCATCTTACCTTTATACCAAAAGGAGTAGTTGCCAATTTTATTTCCCTTCTTGTGCTACATTTCAAGCCTCATTTTTACACAGGTTAGAACTTCACATATTAACAGGCGGTTAACTTTTTACATCACAGATGAGATTCTCCTTGCAATTGCCATCATCTGAAGTAGGATGCTATTAGCCATCCAGAGTAGTTTGTGGATAACTGCTGTACAACACGTAAGAGAATCAACTATTTAGCAAAAAAAGAATGTTAGGTTTCTGAAAGAAGGCAATGAGGCAAAGTTACCAAGAGCAGAAAAAGAACAACTAATATTTCACAAAATATGCTATGAAACCACTCTAGGGATATGTTAAAGTGGTTGCCTCCAATAAAGAACAACTCAAAAGAAAATCACAAGATAAATTCTATGTGCCCAAATTGCCTCCAAAGACTGCATGAGGCATCACTATATTTTAGTTGAAGCTAATCTTTTCAGACAACACACCTAGTTTATCTACAGGCTTTTCTCTTTTAATTTTTTTTTTTTTTTTTTTGCCATATGTGGACTGTTCTTCATAGAAGTTTTTATTCTGGACAACAGAGAGACAAAAAGCATCTTCACTGCTTATGTACAAATAGATATAACACATCTATATAACTATATATCTGTATAACTATATATATCTATATATCTGTATAACACATGATAACTTTAATGCTGTATAACACATAATAATACTAATTGCTGTATAACAAAATAAAGCTATATCTGTTGAGGTTTTCTAGCCCTTCAGGGTATTTCTGAAGACGTTAGCTTTATACTTGTTTAAATTTATATGTGGAATAAAAGGAAAGGTGAAACAATAAGTTGGAAGAAGAAATTTGCAGGCTTAAAGTTTGATCAAATTTAGATTTTCGTAATTTTTGTATAAACAGTGATCAAATCAACAAAATCTTAGTGTAACCCAATTACCACTGAAAGATTATTCCATTTCCAGCATCTCATACTAACATCACACATCTTTCCAATTTATTCAATTTCCTTATTAAAACTGAATTTTGTAAATGAGCAAGAGTTCTGAAAGGTTCTGTTGACTCTACACTGTGTTTCACAATTTTAAAATTGTGGTTGCCATTTTAAGATGGATTGAAAGCCTATGAAAAAAATCCTAGATGATAAAATAATGCAGCCTTTAGCCTCACTGCACTAAAAATATAATTTTTTGAAAACTAACATTCGACTGCTAAGAATAATCCAGCAAACAACTTATCAAAAAGTTACAAAGAACCAGCAAGGGTATTTCTTGCAAATCAACAGAGAAATGCTTCTCAGTTTGTCTATTATAAATCTCCAGAGAGAAGTTTTTGGATTAGAGCCCAGTTACAGGTTCGCAAACTAATAGAACATACAGGGTGGCAACTAAGAAACCTGAGACAAGAATGGTTGCTATAGGTTGCACTGCAATTAGAAAATGTAATAAAAGCCTGTTGCTTTGTCTCAATTTAAGGTAATCATGGTTAACTGACAGGTGTTCTTGAAAATTTCATTTTAACATTTCATGCCCTTAATTGAAGGGGGGATTACAGTAACTGTTTAAACCATTTAATAAATTAAGTGGGTTCATTTAAAAAAAAAAAAAAATCAATATAGAAACTCAATGTATTTTGTATCATATCCCAGAGCAACAGCTTTTAAAATATGAAATAGGAGGACAGTTACAGGAACATAAGTCATAAACAATGAACTATTGTTTAAAAAAAAAAAATTATTTTTTTTTACTGATAACGCATGACCTAATAAGGAAAGAGTGACCCTTCCCCTATCTATAAGCTGCATTTTGGGATCTGCTGTGGCTGCCCTTTGAAGTCAGTGACACTGAAAGAATAATATTTGGAATAATTATGTATTTACAAAAACATACAAAGTTGCAGAACCTGCAGAACAAATAGTTGTAAAACCCCAAACCATATGTCCAAGATGCAGCCATTTCTCTGTAAGTATGCAAAGACAGATTTTGCACTAATTCCAAGTGATCTCACACAATACAGAACCAACAACTTCCCCTGCAAAAGGGAATTAACATAATAACATGGTATGATTTCTCAGTGAGTGGATTTGCTCCAGGTGTTTTTGCAGAAGCACATAGAATCATGGAATAGTTAGGGTTGGAAAGGACCTGAAGATCATCTAGTTCCAACCCCCTGCCATGGGCAGGGACACCTCACACTAAATCATGACACCCAAGGCTCTCTCAAACCCAGCCTTGAACACCGTCAGGGATGGAGCATTCACAACTTCCCTGGGCAACCCGTTCCAGTGCCTTACCACCCTTACAGTAAACAACTTCTTCCTTATATCCAATCTAAACTTCCCTTGTTTAAGTTTGAACCCGTTACCCCTTGTCCTATCACTACAGGCCCCAATAAAGAGTCCCCAGCATCCCTATAGCCCCCCTTCAGATACTGGAAGGCTGCTATGAGGTCTCCATGCAGCCTTCTCTTCTCCAGGATGAACAGCCCCAGCTTTCTCAGCCTATCTTCATACTAACATTGGGCAGAACTTTGAGTGGCATCTTCCTGCAACAAAACATCCTGATTGCAGACAGTTATCAACCTCCACAAAACAGTAAACCTATGTATTACTGCAATATATTCAGTCTAAGAATATACAAAGTCATGAACTTTGACATACCAAGCTGGTCTCTAAAATCACCTTAAAACAATTTTTAAACATTTTAGTTACTGTCACTGTCAGTTGCTACACTGAACTCATGATTGTTGCAAATTCTGCCTAAAAAACTGGTCAGTAGAAAGTTAAACTCAATAGACTACCGGAAACCATTAGAAAGAGGTAGGACAAGCCAGGTCCAAAACAGGAAGAAGCAGCTCTTCACTAGCAGGTAGTAAGTAACCTGTTCTGTCAAAGGAAGTTGTGGATGCAAGAAGTTTAAATAATTTCAAGGGGAAACTGGGCGAAGGAGGAGGAAATGCCCATAAATTGAAGGGGAGACTGAACAGGCACTTACAACTAAATAGCTAAACAACATTAGGAAGTTGCCTGAGCTGAAAACAAGTGGACGCTGAGAGAATATAGGAAGGTGGGGGGAAAAGTATCATATGTTATCATGCTTTTATTTTTCATTGGCCTCTGATTATGGCTACTTTCTTTCCCCCCCATGATCTTTAATGCATTTAATTGCACATTAGCCCTTGCAATGGACGGGAAGATGATAAGCAGCAACTTATGATTACTGGTTTTATTGATTTTTCCCTTGGTGTGCTGCTTCTGGAGACACTGCAATAACTGGCAGATGCATAGGACAGATAGAAAAGGTTCTAACCCACCTTTTGGTCCCCCCAAAAATGTTTACTATGCCATCTTCAAGTCAAAGTTGGAAAAGATAATTAACTGATAGCAGATGCTAATCTTGACCTTCAACAAAAAGAGACTAGAGACAGAGTAGTAAACTAAATGAACCCTTAATCTGAGCCATTTTTATGCTTTCATACTAATGAAACTCACAAGTTACCTCACTATTTGTGTAAGAACAGTTTACTAAATTAAATGTAAATTCCTAGCTCTACCTCTGCTATTGAAAGCTGGAGAAAAGATTCTTAAGAAAATATGGTTAAGGGGAACGAAAATACAATAAAGACCTAGAAGAAGCTGCAGTAAGGACAAATAGTAATAGCACCTGCAGCTACGTAACTTTCATTAACCTGAATTAAAACCCACTGTGTTGTTCTGAACAATGAAAGCTCCCAAGACATGTTTACAAATGATACCAAATTGCAGTAACCAGATGGTATATGCAGGGGCAGGGCTGCCATCCAGAGGGACCTAGACAAGCTGGATGAATGAGTGAACAGGAGTCCTGTGAAATTCAACAGCAATATAACAAAGCCCTGCATTTGTGAAGGAAGTCTCCTGCAACTATACAAGCTGAGAGCTCCTTTTCTGAAACGGATGAAGGGCTGAACATGAGCCTGCCATGTGCCCTGGGAGCACAGGTGGCTAACAGTATGCTGGTCTGTATTCACAGAGGCCCAACCCATCATATAAAGGTAAATGACTGCCCTGTCTGCTCAACATTTCTAAGACCATACCTAGAACAGTATATCCATTTTGGGGCACTGACAGACATTGATTAAATGGAGCAAGTTCAGCAGAGGACCAGAAATCCTCTTTTGATTAAATGGAGCAAGTTCAGCAGAGGACCAGAAATCCTCTTTTGATTAAATGGAGCAAGTTCAGCACAGGACTGGAGAAATCCTGTGAGGAGAAGCTGGGGGAGCTGGCTTTGGCCACCCTGGAGAAGTGATGGCTTTTGGGGGTACCTATCAACAGTCTGCCAGTGTCTAACAGGAAGCCACAAAGACAACAAAGCCAGGCTGTACCCAGCAGTGCCTAGCAGGAAGATGAGAGTCAAATGTTGAAACAAGAGACATTCAGGCTGGGTATAAGGAAATATTTCTCACTAGGAGGACACACAAGCAGTGAGACAAGGTGAAGCAGAGTGTTCAGAAAGGCTGTGCAGTCTGCATCCTCAAGGGTTTTCTAGGCCAGATTGGATGGCACAATAGTTCAGGAATAGATCTGGACTTCAAGACCAGACCAGTAAGAACATCACAACAGGCACATTCAAAGTTAGTCCCATTCAGCTTGACCTTTTCACTTTTATGCTTGCTATGTCCCACAGGCACTTTCTTTAATTTGAATCTAATTTAAATAAATTTGGAGCATTATTCTCAGCTTCATTTAGTTCTGAATAATGCTGCCTCTATTCTTCAACCTGAAGAAGAGATTCTATACTTGTCATTTTTCTTCCTGCTTTATTAAGCCATCCAGTACTACTATTTCCTGAAGCTTTTTAGTTTCACTCTTTGGCCTACCATAACTGCAGTCCCAC
Organism: Micropsitta finschii; assembly: GCA_034783455.1. Taxonomy (NCBI): domain Eukaryota; kingdom Metazoa; phylum Chordata; class Aves; order Psittaciformes; family Psittacidae; genus Micropsitta; species Micropsitta finschii. Next base: position 9,935 of record JAVHNF010036682.1, read on the forward strand.
AACTATTTCCTTTACTTTCCTTAAAAGATTTTCATACAAAGAGTTTTTGCTACAGGTAATTTTTATTCAATATTGGTGTGCTGCAAGTATGATCAAGGAAAAAATAAAAACTCACGAAGGTCATTATGCCAGCTCACTCCAACTCCATTTGACACAAAGTTATGCAGTAAAATATTCCAAGATTATCATTCCAGGTTTTCCAAATGTATAGACTCTGGGCAAAAATCTCTAAGTAAATATGTTTCGCTTGATCTGGAAATTATATGCCTGCTTTTATTTCTAATAGTCCTATTTCTAACCTTGAGACCAGATATGTGAAAACTTTACGCTACAACACATACTCCTTTTGAATTCTCATTCTAACTGTGCTATAGGAAAGAAATAAAACTGCTACTACCTTAAAGCAACAGCAAAGAGACTATATACTACTCCTTATCGTCTCCTGCAAGCTAGATACTGCGGCATATGCAACAGAAGACACAACTGCTAATCAAAATAAAACTCAGGAAAAGTAAAGTATGACATTGCAAACAGTATGTAGGCTTATTTAAAGCAGCAATCTCTTTGGCCTAATCTAGTTACATACTTTCGTCTTTTCTAAGAGTCTGCCCACAGCAGATAAACACACAAACCTTCTTGTGCTGCACCAACTGACGTCAGCAGTCGCTTAGGAACAGCGTTTGGTGCAAAAGTGGTAGTACTGAAACTATGTTTACAATTGAAAAAGAATGACAGTACACAGTGCTCACCAGTGCTTCAGGAAAAGAGATACAAATTTAGAAATAAAAACTGTAGAAGATCTTTTCTAAAACTTCATGGGATTTTAAAATCATGTTTATTTCCTTATATATCTTGCGGTAAATACCAAGAGTAATAGATTTCTTTTTCTCTGTTTTAAATAGTACAATTTCCACTCCCACCCACACCCACCCCCCCCAAAAAAAAAAATCATTAGTTTTGGAATGCAAGCTTTGAGCTTCTTTCACTTCTGTTTAATCTGTAAACAAAAAAAACAAATCCAGTAACAACTTCATTGGGTAACCGTTTACAAGGACAAAGCCCTGCTGTCTCCGAGGCAGGGAAAGAAAGATCTCACAAAACAACCTGCACCAGTAGAAATATCATCCCATCACTATTTTCTAAATAGTCAAATGTTTATAAAGTTTAGCATTTAAGGAACTTAGAAGTGCTCTACTTTAAATAACCCCATACAAAAAGTATTCTGAAGACCCTCAAGAATAAACAACATAAAACTATACAGCTGTTAGCGACAGTTCCCCAAATAAACTTCATTTTACAGTTGCAGAACTTTAATTTAGAAAGAACATGTGAAAACTGTATGCACAGGTTTATTTATTTGTCGAGAGTAATTTACAAATAAAGCCCAAATTTTGAGTAGCCTGATACTTTCCGTTCCATAGCACCATATTACATATCTTACACTTCTGGAAATATATTGAAGAAGAGGAATTAAAACAAAAAAAAAACCCCACATCATTAAAAAAAGGCACAGTTTGCGAAAGTTCAAACCCCATTATTAAATTTAAGTGCTAGGCTTATGTACTACACCTCCAGTAAGCATACTCCAGCTTAAGGCTATGGAAATTAAGAAGTTTTCTCAACAGATCTGGGCCTAATAGGAATGTGCTGTAATGTTAGACATGATAACAGAGTCTGTACCCGTGCACTCACATTCCTCCTGCTGGCTCTGAGGAAGCATGAAGGAAGAAGCTAAAACTAGAATGGAAAAAAAAAAAAAAAAAAAAAAAAATCCCAAACACAAAACCCCACAACA
>JAVHNF010036687.1:0-11707 GCA_034783455.1 Micropsitta finschii
ATCAAAGGCATTAATACAGTACGAAGAGTGCATGTCTATCATATTGATGCCCAGCCTTTCTAATTATTAGAAAACATTTGAGTGAGCATCAAACACTGTCTTAAGGGCTGAAATGTGATAAATTTTAATACAAAGTGATTTTAACCCCCACATGCACCTTATCAGCTCCAAAGAAACAAAAGGAAATAGAAAATTGCACACGAACACACAGGTCACTGTTTAAGTGAGGCAGAGTACAGGAGACTGAGCTAACTCATTTTGCCTGAGTTTTGTCCTCTTCAGAGCAGCAGAGGTCTGAAAGCTTTCCTTCCACCGCAGAAGTTTCTTAATTAATGTTTTCGTTAGGAGACTGCAGGAGGAGGTGGAGCAACAAAGGAAAGAGAAATGCTAACGGAAAAAACACATATAAACAACATACCATATGTAGGACATTCACCATATGCCAGCCTCACTTTTTTTCTTCTCCCTCTAATGTGGTCCAGTAATTCCAGTTATTCAGAGGGTTATTCACACTGTCTACTTCAGCATCTCATTTAGGTGCTTTGAATTGCAGCTGCCCCCCTTGCCTACAGGCCCCCGGCACCTCTGTCTCTCTGCCAGCTAGGCAGGGAAGTACAAACACCTAGGTTTAGTTCTTAAAACTGTGCCTAAGTTAGATATCTACATTAGCCTAAAGCTGTTGTATAAATACCACTCTTTCCTATAAATTGGAGAAAAAAAAAAAATAATGCTATGGAAAAAATTACTTGTTTAAATTACAGGGATATAAAAGTGCAGAAAAGTTTACAAATTCAAGTCCAGCTCCTTAGCTGGTACAGTTCATATACTAGCATTCAAATAAACAGACCGATTCCCATTTGCCCTGGCAAAAGAGCAGCCTTCAAGTTGGTTTTACAAAAGACGTTGGCCACCTGATCCTACTGGGTAAAGAGCATACTTTTTCATCAAACACAGAAAAGAACATTTTACAGTGTGAGTCCATTAAGAATAAACCTCAGAGGGGAAAAAACTAAAAAGAAAAAGTTGTGTAGGAAATGGCAGCTACTGCAGTCTGCAGAAAGCACTTCTCTTATGAAAGCAGAGAAAAAGCGGTGAGAGATCATCATCAGGCTCAATAAGGAATGAAATTAATGCATTTTTCTGAGGAAGTCTCTTACTTCCCTTCCTAAATAAATTGACATTTTATTTAAAAACATTCTAAATGCTTTGCTGCCTCACAGTAGCTAATAGCTTTACTGTATGCTTCGTTTTTACCATGTGGTACTGCTGCATGCCGTAGTAAGCAAAGCTTGCAGATCTCAGCTCGATACAAAGCTAGACGTTTCACAACAGCAGAAAGACAACTTTATATATTGTTGAAAGACAGTGAAGAGAGAAGAGGAAATTCTGCATCTTTAATGCAAGGTATTTAATGCTAATATATATCAAAATGCTCTGTATACTCCTGAAACTCTTCTGTTAAAATGACTTTAACTCTAGGGACGCATTGTATGAGGCAGTTATGCACCATTTAAATGTGAAAAATGTACACTTTACTTGGAAAAAGATGTGTGATGTGAAGTGTTTTTAAGAATAATTGAATGATTTTGTGATTCATTAAATGCTTTTTCCTCAGCAAGCAAGTAATGGCTTTTCCACTAAGCACCCAAAGGGTGAAAAGTCAAACAGTTAGGAGTAAAGTGTCCTTAGAAAGAGGATCATTTACAGTGGTTTTTGTTTTATTCCTTATCTGGTTTTTTGTTCCAAGAGGAACAGAACTAAGAGAGAGGAAGAAAAAGTAACTGCATGTAGGAAATTAAAAAGATCGAATGCTGGGGACAAAAGGATATGTGACAATTGTCTATTCTTCTTTTTAAGAGGAAACAGAGAAAAATTGTGGCACCTAAGTTTTATTGAATATGGCTTCACGCACATATCCCTGCTGAGACCACAGGATCAGTTCTTTTATGGGGGAGAAAAAAAGAGCTGTTTTCATATACTCAATATATCTTTAAGCGTAAAGTGTACAAAGTGTAAATCTTCAGTTTTCTTAATTTTTTTCTTTTTTTTTTTTCTTTTTTTTTTTCTTTTCTTTTTTCTTTTTTCCCCTTAAAAACAATCCCTACCTTGATTCCTGCAAAAAAGATCTCTGGCAAAATCACGAGACGCCTGCTTAAATAATACCCAAAAGGTAACTCCGTGCATTCCACTGGCCAGAAATAATTCACAGCACGATGAATCCACAAGAAAGTCAATAGCATATTATAACGCTCTTAGGGGAGCTGTAGCTGCTAGAGCAATGTGAGGCAATGCCTTAGCGTGAGCTATCACTTTATATATGTGCTGTATACATGAGCAAGAATTATATTACGACATTTGACACGCTATGGCTTTTGATCTACTGTGACTTATGACCTCTGTCCTATTGTGACCTTTATGCCTAAACCTGTACAGAATAGTTCGAACAATAGAACATACATGATAGATGACACTTAGATAGAGTATAAGGAATATAAATGCTTATGCTTAGGGCAACAGCTAACCAAAACGTGCCAAAGATTAGGAAGATACTTCCCCTGTGATATGACAGTATGAATTTTCTTGCACCTTCCTCTCAGAAACCTGGAGCCAAACATATCAGCCTAGATGGACCACTGGTCTGATTAGCTATGGCAGTTATAATATTTCTGTGAGCATATGCTAGTGTGGAAAACTACTGCTTATATGGTTAATAGAAAGCTGTGCATAAGACAGGAAGGAACCTTTGACCAGTGATAAAATCCTTCTGAGCTTTCAGCTGAAAAGCCAGTTGAACTTTGTGTAGATTCTGTTTCCACCCAGATCAACTGTGATTTCCAGCTGATTGCAGTAGGAGTAGAAGGAAAACTGCAGAGAAGCCCCAGGTATTCTCTTGCTTGTGGGAGCACTCAGACCCCATAAGCAATTTCATTTTATTTTAATTAAAAAAAATAAAAATAACTCCTGTACATCTGGGGTCTCCTGAGGTTGTTCAGATAGCCCGGGTTGGCACTTACTCCCCTCCAAAGAAGGGAGAGTTTGAAGACAGTCTTTTACAGCTCATCTTTATCGTCCTCTGCTGCTGCCTTGTTTTTTAACAGATCCTCTTTGGTTAGCTTGTTTCAGCAGCTTCCAGCTGCTACCTTGGACTCCAAAGACTGGCTTCCTGATCATTAGCTACTTGGCTCCACAGGACAGTCCAGGGACCAGGCATTCAAATGCAATTATATTGTTCTCCAAAAGAAAGCTGGAGAAGAAGAAATGGTGTTGGCATGCAGCAGAAAAGCAGGAAGACAAAGAATCAACTGACAGTCTATACAGCATGAGATTGGAGTCTTTGGCTAAAATGTGGAATTATATTGCATCTTGGAAAAAAGTATGGACAAAAAAACCAGCAGCCATGGAATGAAGGCATCCATAAGGCCTTAGCTGGAAAATTTTCAGTATTTTTCAACAGCTGGTTAGCAACGTTAGCAAAAATTTGATCATAAATCACATTTTTAATATTATTGTCATAACTTTAAGACCTGAAACTTACTGTCTTTTCATCAAATAGAGAAGCAATAGCTTCTCTGTACCAGGTGTAAATGACAATTTATTTAATTAAGCTGATTTAAAAGCAAACAAGCAGAAAAAGACTTCAGTAAGACTTCCAGTTTTGCTAAATCCAAATTTATTTTAGCACAGCCCTCATTGATTAGTTAAAGCAAAACAAGCCACTGAAGCTGTAGCCAGGCCTCGCATGCCAGGATTTATATTTGTGTGAAAGAAATCAGGTTTAAAATGAAGGAAATTTATGCTCATATGGTTAGGTCCTATCACCTCCATCAGCCCAAATCTCAGCCTTGTGTGGACACTGTTCTTGCACTGCCCTGTGGAAAGGGCTGAAACCTGTGAGCTCAACAGGCAAAATCTGAAGCTGCCACCTGCAGCACTGCCTGCTTGACCCGCTGTAGACTGGGAGGTACAAGCAATTTACACTGATGAAACAACAGTGAAAACCAGAAAGATAATGCATTAAACAAGGACTAGAGGTTGGCAAAGTGCCCCTTCTACTGGAAAATTTACACATGCATAAGCTATTAGTACTATCGCCTTCATACAATGAAATATATGACCCCAAGCTGAAACAAGCTTCAGATGATACCTAGTATCCACACATGCACTCACACATGGATATTGCTGATGGGCAATGATATGTTGTTAGACATTGTAAGTTAGACGTTGCAATGACAAGTTGTATGGATTGCCTTTTGTGATCATCCTCTCGTGATAACTGCCCTTGAGGGGGATAGATACAAAGACTTTCTCTGTGTTAAAATTAGTGAAAGCAGTATTACAGAAGCTAGGCAAACTAAATAACACTGCTTTGGGATTTCAACCTCCTCCTCTCCCCCAAAAATATTTCTGTTTTCAGAAGCAGAACTAGATATTGATGTGCTGGCTAAATAATACAGCAGCAGCCTGAACTGAGATTCACCTATGTAACTTAAGCCATTTGTAGCCTAAATGACATATGCAAACTTGCAGCTGGAAGAAGCGGGTACATTCAAGCACAACTCATCTGACTTACTGCAGATATCTACTTTATATAAGCTTGAGCCACTCCCTAGGCTCCACTGTCTCAAGCTCCAAACAGCTTATGGTAGCAGAAGGAGACACCAGTTAAGAGGCTGGTTTTCTCTATTCCATTTGAGGAGTACTGCTGTCACCAGAGTCCCCAGAAGAGACAATATTTCTCTCACTGTTTCACTACCATAAAACAAATGTATAAACATGTGGATTGTCATTACATCCTATCGATAATCTAGTTAAGGGACTGAACTCCAGTATTATCTAAATATATTAAAAAACCACATGGGCTGTAAAATAGTAGGATGCCAGCAGTACATGCCAATCTATTTAACATGAATTGAGACAGAGATTCATTACAGAGAGAAAGCTGACACCAGTGGAGTTTCTATTTCCCCTACGACACGAAGCATGAACCTTGCCTCCAGACCCTTTGTCTTCACACTTCTCTGACATTGTTCCTTTCCCTGTGCTCCTTTTGTCTCTGTGCTTGTCAAACTGTTCCTCAGGCACCTGGGCTTTTATTATAGATTTCCTACCCAGTGTTTTGGAGTTGTGCGTTTTGATCTCACAGATGTATGAACTGAGACATCCTATTGACTTTAAAGAAGAAAAAGCCAAAACTTAGTACATATTCAGAACAGAATCAAAAGCTATGATCTGTTTCCTGGAAAGCAGTTACTCTGTGCAAAGAGAGGTTTGATTTTTTCAAGACAAACCAGGAAAAAAAACCAAAAACCCAACCTGAAAACAATTTATTCTAGTACAGTCAAAATACTTTTGGTTTTGTTTTCTCTTGCCCAATGTGAATCAATGTACACAACATTCCACTGAAGCAAAATAGTTTATTTTCATAATATTTAAAAAAAAAAGCTGAAGAAACAAGGAGCATGACTCGCAGAACTGAAAGAGGACCCACACTCTAATTTTTACACAGACTCAGGGCTGCCATTCATGTCAGGCAAGAAGTGTGTTTGATACCCTTTTCATCACATTAACAGGAGTAAAACCTATATTAGCCCTGTTCAATGCCCCCTCTTGAAAATGCCTTCTTAGAGATGGACAGGGAGGCAGCTAATGTAATACCAAACACCTAGAAATTAGAGATCTGTGGAAGTGCAGGTTAGTAAGCTGATTCTGTGGAAAATTAGTAAAAGCTATAATAAACTGTAAAATTAGTGGATAATTAAACTGAAATCACATAGGGAATTCCTTAAACAAATCAAAGGGGAAAGATAAAGCTTATTGTTTTAACACTGTCTTCCACTAAAACCTTTTAAAAACCTAAACTAGCCTTGTGATCTTGTCTTCAGATCTTAATTCTGTAAAGGGACAAGACAGAATTAAATGGTTAATTTTCAAATTGAAAGGAGGTCCCAGATCAAAGAAGCTGCATGATAGATGCCTGTGGAATCATGAGGGGTGTGAAAAGAGTAGGTAAGGAATGACTTTTTCTCTTCCAGATTAGGAACTAGTGGGAATCAAATGAAGGTTGTAGGTATTAGCTCAGAAATTATCAGAGTTAGCTCTTCACACAAAGGCAGCCACAGAAGCTGTGGGTGCTCGAGGTTTGCCAAGGTCTCCAGCTAAACTCATGGCAATAGTCATTGACTATTAAATATGAGGAAACAGGCTCAGGATGAAAAATTTTCCTGAGCCACAAACTGTTGGAGACTGAGGAGTTTGTGGAAATATCAAATATGTGCTTTATTTGGATTTTTCCTTCACTTCTTTAACTTCATTCTGTTGCTGTCCTTTTTCAGCAGTTGCTGACTTGCAGAATCTCTGAAAGGATCCAGTACCATTTCTCTCAGTACTTATCTCAGTGCCTTACCTCAGTAGCTTTCCTGCTCTTCCAGGTTGACACTGCTGCGTTCCATAGAGAACACAAAATGTGCTGGAAACTTAACTGAAGATGTAACACCAGGGTTAAAAAAAAAAAAAAAGAGCAATAAAGATTTAAGATGGGTTTGGTTTTACTTTTATTTGTACTAGATGATGAATGGATGGTTCCTGTCTGAGATGACTGTATGAGTCCAAAGTGTCCATAATGGTATACCACTATCTGCAGGCAATTACTGTCTCTTCCACAGACGCAGAAAGACCAGGGCTGGCACGTCTGGACCCAGAGCAGTAATTAGCTCAGGCATATGACAGGTGAACACTGATGTATTACCTGTATGGCTACTTCAAATCCAGAAGCAGTGCTAGCTCATTTCCATGCTGCTGCACTCCCACTGCTACTCAAACCTAACTCAGATGGCTCAGAGACCTATTTCTGTTGTGGAGAGCATGCAAACTATAACAAAGTAGTGTGTATGTACTGAGTCTAGTCCACACTAAGTATAGCTGGCACTGAAGTGCTGTAAGACTGAAGGCCTCAAAAGGCTCAACTTCTAAATACTCTGATGCTGCACACAGCAAAGAAGGTCCCAGAGCTGGTGCTGCACCCCAGTGTAACGAGCCCCACAACGGTGCAGTGCTCTGGAGAGCACCAGCTCCACAGGAGGCACCTTGGTCGCAGGCTGTGTTAGTGTTAAGCAGCACCTGGGCTGTCTTCACAGCTATCCACTCAATCTTAGCCATGACAGGATTCCATTTATGTAGGTTTGTGAGCAATTCTGAATACTCCAGGTCCTTCAATCACAGATTACGGGAAGCTGTTGATTTCGACTTCTCATTTTTCCTGCTCTCATTCATCTTTGAATGCTGATAATCCAAAACTTGTTACTTCAAAAGTAACTTTGCACGTGGGAGAAAGGGACAAACTGCTTTTTACATCGGTATTTCTAAGAGCAGTTGAGACAGGGTTTCATTTTTTCAAATTAAAAAAAACAAACAGTTCTGTTTGTTTGACCAGCATAGCTGATCCAAAGCTCACATGTGGGCAAAGAGTGCCACAAGCATCACATTTTAAGCTAAGTAAATGCTCACAAAATGGAGGAAGTGGGAGTGATGAATTAAGTGAGAAGCTTTTGTTATGATTCTTTTAGGTTTTAAGGGTAAAAAATCGAGAATGGATCTCCTTGGAGAGGAAGGAGAGAGAATGGTACATCTAAAGGATGCAATCTATCATTCTAAACATCGGTAAGTGACATTTCCTTAGGCAGCTGACGGCTAAATATGTCTGGGTTTTTCAGCTCGTGCTGGTAGAAGAAAGAAGGGGTCTTATGCCCTCATTTTCATAGAAAGACACCTACAGTTCCGTGAGCATAGTTTAGTACACAAGCTACTGGTAGAGTTGTATTTAGCATGCTCAGCTACACAGCATTTTCCTGTGTGGATATTTTGGGAGGAAAGGAATTTGTTTGTTTTCATGTGTGTTTTATGCTTTAATTTAAGATGTCTGTGATGTGTTAGCAAGCATCATGTGTACAGAGGAACTGCAGCCCTTCCTGTAAATTCCACAAACTGGTATATGCTGAAAGCAACCTCTGAATGATTTACCTTTTTCACAAAGAAAGGTGAAGAGTAGGAGAGGGGTGGGAAAACAACAGATTTTTTAAATTATATTAACACTCACTACCTGGAAAAGCATTTGTAGAGAGTTATCCAAATCTCCTGTGGGCATTTCAGCACAAGTCCAATGCAGAAATACACCAGAAAGGAATGACTAGTTGATTGGGCTACAGGCCAATCCCAGCTACAACTGTACGGTATCATAAAACACCTTGGCCCCTTCCACAAGAAGATGTAATCAAGTCTCCATGATACTGTATTCCTGAGGAATGTGGTTTTTCCAGATAATTTTCATTTTCTGAGTCACTGTTAATTTTCTTTAGGCCTAGGTACAGTTCACATTCCTGTTACAAAGAGCAACACCTTAAGATATCCTTGAGATGGTCAGAAAGCAGTAGGAAAAGAATGCTAAAAGCAATTACTTCCTCCAAGAGACACCCACATTTGCTTGGGTGTTGTAAAAATATGACCGGTTAGATTCAACCCGGAGGCTCAGGGAACCAACCAGCACTCTCTGCTTGGTTTCCTCTCCAGCATGAAACCAGGAGATCCTTCCAAGGCCTTCCAGCAGCGTGCACCCCTGCTCCACTCTATCCTCCTCAAGACTGTACAACTGGGAATGAATATAGTGTCTTGTTACTAAAGTTATTGCTTTAAGACTCACCACCATTGACAAATCAGTAAAAATCCCTCCTGATGACTTATTCTAAACACACAAACTTGTCAGAAAAAATAAAAGACCTACATATTGCTGTATAAAGTTGTTCCAGCAATTATTTTAATTGATTAAGAATGGGCACAGTATTATCTTCCATATGTTACTAGAATGCACGGTAGTAGTCCAGAGCTTACAAAGATTTACATTTGTGTTGGAATAATATTCATGAATTGGGAATTAAAAATCTCACTCAAACGTGCCTTCACACAGTGGGCCAAATCAAGCAAAGTTGTTCGACAAGGGACTTCTGTGTTAGAGACCTCGAAAATAATGACTTAACAGTATGCTAACTTGTTGAAAAGAATCTCATCAGAGGTCTGTCCAGCTATGACATGTTACAGATTTACTTTGGACTGAGCCAATGGGCTGAGGTATGCCGTAGAGATGAAGGAATACAACTTGAAAGATATATATGTCTGTTTTAAGTAGGAATGTTCATTCATTAGCTCACTGCTTCATTCACTAAGCCATGCACAAACTGCTGCACAAATGAATGATTCAATACAGATGCCTTTAATACACCACATAGCAGTAATGAGCAAGGTGCTTGCCATCATGACTCTCCTGGTGAGGCAAGGAAGCAATTTCTTCATGGCTGCACTGGGAGGCAGAAGCCTTGAAACAGAAGAATACAGGCTGTGCAGGGCAAAGTATACTTTACCCAAAAGTGATCTCTACATTAATGTTCTCACAATCCTCCTTCATGTCTGCAATGTTATGGATTTATTTTAGGGGAGCAACGGATAGAAGAGATTTGAGATCCAGTCTGAGCAAAACTGTCCAGAACAGCAGCTCCAGGGGCCACTAAAATAATATACAAACTTTCACAGTGCAAAGTATCCTAAAGTGGGCCATACAGTTTATTTCCAGATGTTCCCACCTTGGAGTACTTTCTAAGGATATAGATGAAATTGTTAAACACTTTGTGTATGAGGCCAAATCTGTTCAGAAAAGAGCAAAACCTTTGCAGAATAATTTAATGGGATGTTAAACCGGAACAAGCAAGCAAGCAAGTGAAGTGACAAAGCCACTACATTTTCACTATTAACAATTTATCAAAGTTCACAGAAAGCCTTTTTTTCCTCCTCAGAAGTTTCCAAGCTCAAATTTAATAAATCCCAAACCCTGGAAGAAGAAGCACCAGAGGAAGCAGAGAAAAGACCAAATGATGTAAATGATAAAAGTTCTTGGGTAAAGAATCACGAAGTGTCTGCCTACTTGAAGCAGCCTTCAATTTTAACACTATCTTTTTGCTGAAGTTGTAGACTGTCTGTAACTAGGACTGTCAAGAAGTCATTTTGGTAACCAGCCCAAGAAGGACATCTGTCAAACCCACTATTTTTTCAGTGGTCACTATGTTTGATTTGCATGCTTTAAACTTAATTCAGACTCATTAGTATCAATTACAAAGCAAATTAGACTAAACTGTACCTAGCAAAAATTACTTGAATTGGATAAAATAAGGAAATTAGAAGCAGATTTACTGTGGTCTTTTAATTGTCAGCTATGCATTAAAAAAGTCATCCTTTCTTCTGTCATTTAACATGATTTTCCCTTTCCACTGCATTTCTCATTGTGACAGTGGCATTTGTAATAGAATGTGCTGTCTTTTTTACCACAGTGTACCTTAGCTACTTTTTCCTGACTGATTTTATAGCCAGGATGGATATACCTTTTTGTCTTCTAACTTCACCAGCTATATAGATTAAAGAACAGGACCCAGCAATTTCTGCATCAGCCATATCTGCTCTAGGCTGGGTGTCTTTCTGAAAGATATGTTACAGCTCAAGTTAAGAACTGCAGCAGATGGAAAATACAGCACATCGTTATGTCGCAATTTGTTCCAATGTTCCAAACATTAATTACTATCACTTGATATCTGTGCTCTGTTTCCAACTCAGAAATGTCAAAATTAAATTTCCAATAGTTTCATTCTTATTATTAATTGGATAATGTCAAGTAACAACAGTAAAATAACAATTAATTCTAAAGACTTTGTTAGTTAACTAAACAGAACTGTTCAAGAACATCTTTTCCGTGAAAGGTCTTATAGACTGTGAGAAAGTATCCTTCTAAACTTAGGTAAGCTGAGCTTCTTCAGTGTCTCAGTAAAAGGCAAGTTTTCCAGACCTCATACCTTCCCTGCAGTTTTCTTCTGAGTTTGTCAATGTCTTCTCAAAGCTATAACTGAAGAGAGTATTCCAGGAATGCTCTCACTAATGACATACACAAAGTATCATCCTCTCCATCCATATTCTCTTGCTTATATATGAAAGCATTGCACCTGACAATCATAGCATCATTCTGGTAGCTTGATTTAAAATAATTATTTAAGTCTATTTTAGAGTGCATGCCCTAGAGGTTTCAGTTCCCCATAATAAGTGTTATATTTAGATTCTTTATCCTTTGCCCTCAGGTTTGGCCATGCAAAAATACCTTGTTTTGATGAATCTGTTGTAATGAACACTTATTACAGATTAGCTCATTCTCCTTTCATCATCATTAGCTGTTCATCAAATGATTTTGTCACCTGCAAGTTTTGCTATTGATAATCCCACATTTTACAGACTTTGCTAAAGATATTGAATGGCAATGGAGAAAAGAACTGATCCTCACAGGACCACACTAGAAAAAATTGTTGCTATATGAATATTCTACACCTATGCTTATTTCTTTACAACCTATATTTTAGTCAGTCTTTTGTGTGATTTTTATCAGATTTTTAATTGCAAACCTCATTAATAAAGTCTTCATCAATTTCCCCCACATTCTGTAATTAAACAATGATTAGTGCACTGAAATAAGATACCTTAGCTTGCATCATGGCTATTATCTGATCCTGCCAATTATTAAAACAAAAAAGGAGAAGAGAGAAGTAATAATAGTTGTTCAACAATGTTTCTAGCTACTGTACTGGTGGGATAGAAAATACTCCTGGTTAGCTTCAAAGTAGAAACAGAT
>JAVHNF010036708.1:11723-23158 GCA_034783455.1 Micropsitta finschii
TCGAATATGCAGCTCATGTCAGGAGAGGACAATGAGACCTCTGTGCATAAACACATTCACTGCAAATGGAACAAATCTGAGCAGAACTGCCTTTTAATGACAACACAAATGGGTTCATTTCCCCAGTTACAATGTTAAAACTGCATCAATGCATTTTTTCACTTAGACTGTATTTCTAAGACAGGAACCCTTCTCTTCAGACATGCAGTCTGAATGGCTGCATATGAGGCCGAATGCAAACACTGAAGGGAAGTTCCAGATATTACATTTAACCCTCATTTTTGCCTCCATGACAGATGCAAGAATTCCAACAATGAACCGCTTCAATGATTTGTATTCAGGGCAGCATTAACAATCCCCATGACAAAGTGTTCTTGAACAAAACTACCCTGCTTGTGACACATCCTTTGCAAGTAATGTGCTTTCATTTTTCACATGTTGCATCTCATTCATTTTATCCGGGCACACACGGTTACATCTGCAAGATATGGTGAGCTCCCAATCCCTTTGAAATAATAAATCATTTCTTACAGCTGTTTTCACCCACTGCAAGGCTGCTGCTCATTAATCAAACGCTATCTGTATCTATCACTGCCCAGTGCTCAATAGCAAAGGCGCCTCATTTGGAGTTTTGACTTTTACTCATTGCTCAGTCCCTGACCCTTATACTACCACATGCTTACTAGAAATAAGGAAACCCTACTGCGTGGCAGATCTTCCTACAAGGAGCAGTGTCATACAAGCAGAGGCACATTGTTCTTTGAGGACTGAAGGAAGCAAAGTCATGCTGCTCTTCAAACTGGCAACACTCATGCAACCACACTGCCTTCAAAACTCTTTTCTAAAGTGTAATTTAAACATACCAAGGGAAGGAAACTATTTCCGGGCTAGACCTTTTCATATCCCAAATGTTGAACTAAATACCTATTAGACATTATGCAAGGTGTTTCTCATTGCTGGTCAATCATTAGCTTTTAAGGTCAGAAAACAATACCTGGGATACATCCTTAACAGCATAATCCTACAGGGGAAAACATAATGATAATACTGCCAGAAGGTATCCAATCGAAACTTTCAACTTCCTTGTGATCCCTGGGAAATTGCTGTGTTCATGCCACTAATGCAAAGTGGAATCTTCATTATTTAACTTGCTACTTTGGTTGTTACGCTTCTTCAAAATACCGGAACAGAAGTGAAATTTGGGAAGCAGCACAAATGGCAAGTGGTTGGGAATGAAGATTTCTGCATCTCCGAGAAACAGCCGGAATGTTTGCCAGCAAGAACACAGTCTAGCTTCTCCACAGCACTTTTACAGCCCTTTCAGTGCTAAGTTTTACTATTCCCATAGAATAGTACAGTCAGACAGGAGGCCAACAGCCAGAGACCAAGTCTCCCTCTCAGCTGAGCATCACACCATGCTGCTTCCTTCCACTGATCTACTGTGGTGCAGGATTTACGCATATTATTATATAGTATTAATAATAATGTATAAAATAGTATCTATTATTGGTATACTTTATAAATTGTCATGCATATATTCTTATACATAATATCTAAAATTGTGGTTTTATATATAGTTATTACCCAAGTAAAACATGAAGGGCGGTGAATGTAGCTTCCAGTTAAAACCAATGACCATCTCCTGCCACAGCTGCAATTCACTCAGTTCTCCTGTAACTACACATTTTGTTGGCATATTCTATGGCTTTCTGAATGAGCACTGAACACCACACGTGTATCTCTGATTATTCACTCTGCAAGGCTGATTAAACACACTCCATTCTTGCAAGCATGGCAGGTCTACAAAAGTGAGCTATAACGCGTACCTTCTATGCTTCAGTGCAATAAAGGGCAAGTAAAGCATATGCAAAGGCCCGTATTTGGATTTGAAAAATAAGGAACCAAGTTGCCACTATAAGGGGTGTATTAAGACTCTTCTGTCCCCATGATTTAAAAAGTGCTAAGATATCAAAACTTTCTTTACTTCATCTTATTGGGCTTTCCAGAAGAAGCTGCACAAAACGCATGGACCCACATGGGTTTTAACAATGAGAGGTGACTTGTTTAGTTTCTATTTACTAGGGAAAGGAAATCAGGATCTTTAATGGAAATTAACTCCAAGCTTTATTCTCAAGCAGCTCCTACAGCAACAAAACAGGCAGGAACTTTATCCCAGTGATTAGTACAGGCACCACAACTGAGTATCTCACACTTCCCAGCCATGGTGTCCACCTCCCTACACTCAGCAAACTGAAGAACTCACAACCTGTGTGCAAGGAGACAAACCAGCAACTGAAAATCCCATCCCATGGACAGCTTCATCAGTCTCAAACACAAGCTAACCACGCTAACCAGCACGGAAGAGCTCTGCTAGCCTGCTGGGGCCTTCCCAAGCTTCTCCTGAAGTCACCTCAGCTAAGGCAGGATCGAATCATTAAATCCTCTTGGAAGCATTTGGGTTTTGTCTTGAAGTAACCTTTCTCTAACTCTCTCAAGGTTAAGAAATCTCCCAGACAAAGACTCAGCTATCATCTCTCATATACAAAAGATTCAAACTGGGCCATAAAAGCAGCATCAAGCCTGTGTTTCTCAGCAAACAGAAAAGCAATCACATCTAAATCACCTTTATATTGAAATAATGAATTGTGATGTTTTCAATGCCTAACTGCTAAGCAGTATACTAACTATAGATTAGTTATGATAACTCTAAAATGAGAACGACTGCTTCTGTTAAAGGAAATGTGCTGTTCTCAGCTAGAAAATCCATGAAAAAGGTACCAACATGTTATTATTGAGGAATGGTCTTTGATAATAGCTAATGTCATCTCAATTTAACTAACAACCAGGGACTGAAATGTCACTATCTACTAAGCTGTTAGAACCTATTTAAAACCACACCTCACACTCAAACCCACAACCATCCCTGATCATTAATCACAAGCCAACGAGGAATTATGTCTAATGGATCCTAAGAACTCTGGAGTGAGTTGCACAGCAATGAAACAACAAAACCCAGGTACTTTTCAGACATGTAGTAATGTACCACAAGTTCCTGCTTGTAACCGATGAGTAATTCCAACCCGATGGCAAGATGAACTGACTGAAAACTGTTAATCTTTACATTGTCACTATTCTATTTTCTTCTATGAAAGCAAAGACCATTAGAGGGAATGTTGAATCATCGTACTCCCTGTTGAATGCATTTTCACCTTCTCTAAGGGTTCACATTCAGCTTACTACGTGTTTAGCACGAATGAATGAACAATGGTCAAACCATGTGAAAGAAAACACTGTCAAGGACAATCTTGGGAAAACAGTTTCCTTTGTTAGACAAACATGTCATTTGTATCAGCATTATCCAGGCACTCTGAGCCCTCAGTACGCTCATTCTGGTCTTTTAATCTTGGAAACATTGTTTTATAACGACAATTTACAGTAATTTAAGCACAGAAAGCAGTAACAGTGCAAAGAATGCATCTTAATTACTGTATATATGCCACACCTTGGGACAGCACCAAGAAAGTGCCAGATTTTGAGTAGGGTTTGATACTACAAAACATTCGCAGAAGACTACCTATGTGACTTGATGCGCAAAGAGTATCAAATTTGATATATTATAGGATGCAGCAGTATGCTACACAAACCTGTATACCTGCTAACCTTCCTTATAAGCATTGTATGCAATACTATACTATTGATATGGTTTATCCTCGTTATATAGTCTTGGTAACTACTAACAGATGGATTTACACAGTGTCTTTCAATTCTATAGCAAAAGCAGCCATATGACTGGCATCTAAAGTCTAGATTAGAACAGTAAAGAACACACAGTAAAGAACAAGTTTCAAGCATCATGAGCATGACAAGTGGTTCAAAAGCCTGGATAATCTCTATCCACTCAAATTTCAAGACAGAGCAGCCAAACTATTTACATAGCTTCGTTAAAGATTACTTCCTATAGTGAACATGTCAATTTTCCTCCTCAGGTATTTGTTACCTTTAAAAACCACCATCGTGTTAAAACTAAAGAGATCTGGGAGGCAGTGGATGCGCCTTTCCATGATGGTAGAAGCCATTGCATTGGATAAGAAGATCACAAATGCTTCTGGAATACAAAAGCTTTTCAATGAATGTGTCAAGCCTGAATGAAAGACAGAGGGATTCCTTTGGGCACATACTGCAGGCAAAGGCAGCTACAGGGCTCAGAAGGCCCTTGGCCTCTGTGGATCCCAGACAAATGGAATCACAAGCAAGCGTGCCCCAGTTTATCTGGAACTGGCCTCTAGCACACCCAGGTGTCAGGATTTTCCCCTGCCATGAGGGAATGCCCTTCATTATGCCAAATGGCACCTCCGTCAACAAAGATCTGACCACCAAGAAATGATGGAATGGAACACGGATGAGTGAGAAGCACCAGGAAACCCTCAGGCAAAGGGTTGAGATGAGTGAGAAGCAGCAGGCAACCCACCAGGCAAACCTGGATGGATGGGCTCAATCCAGCACTGGCCTCCTAGGACCACTCTCCGAAGGAGAGAAGTGGCACAGCAAGCAGCTTCCTTAAAGCCACCTCTAAAAGTCCTCCAACAAGAGCTACAAATCCCCTGCACAAACCCAGGTTTTGTCTTAACTTGTCAATTCAATTCAACAAGCAGATCCACCCCTTGTTGAGTGGGCAGCGAAAGGAATATGAATTCAGGAACATTATATTTATGAGCCATAGACGTGTACAGGAAGCCTGTTTCAAACTTTATTCATTAGCACAAAAAAGTGCTTGCCATCTTCTCACCAATAATTGGCACTTACCAAGTGAGACTGTGATACACTTCCTACTTCTCCTCAATCTTTAAAAATAAGAAGAAATAGCCTAGGTTAGCCTCAGTTTCTAAACAGCCTTTTCCCTTTCATAAGCATGATGAAGGAAATCAGGGCATTGCTAAACCTGCTGTTGAAATAATAGTGTATTGTGTCAGTCCTCCTACAGTATTAGGTAAGACAGGGCTTCAAAAAGTGTCTGACTGCATTAAATACATATTGAACCCCTCTCCTTACAAGGAAAGAGAGCTCAGCTCAAGTAAATGGGCATGCACCCACTTCCCAGCTGTATTATAGACAGTCGGTCATTCTGTGTCTGAATATTAAAGTGGCAGCAAAAAGATGGCAGCACAATTAATACTTGTGCATCTAAGAGACAAAAGCAACTGACTCATAAAGTGAGCTTTCAGAAACAACAGGTAAGCAAGCAAGGCTCTTTAGGTGTAAAGCACTGAAGTGTGTAGCACCAGGATATGAAAACGTGACACCTAACATCGTGTTGTTCAGCATTTTGTTTTCTTACGTACTTCTCAACCATCAAAATACTTAAAAACAAATGCTTGAATAAAGTCCTGAAAACTGTTAAATAATGTTAGGTTAATTCATCTGCTAAAACAGTCAAAGAAATAACTGCTCCTAGAATCCCAGACTGGTTTGGGTTGGAAAGGACCTTAAAGCTCATCCAGTTCCAACCCCTGCCATGGGCAGGGACACCTTCCACTAGAGCAGGTTGCAGAAAGAGTGCAGGGTAGTATCAGGAGGTGGCCTGATGTCCCTGTGCAGCCAGCAGGACAGGAGGCAGAACTCATCCTGTCTGGGGGCAACTGCAGACACAAGCTCCTCTGTCCAGACACAACTTATATGATGTCTGTATCTCTGCATCTCACTCTTGTTGCCCAGCTCTAAAACATACTAATAGGAGCCAGCTGCAGAGAACATGAGACTGAAGGTAAGAAAAAATTCACTAACTTATGTACAGACTTATGCTTAATTAAACACAGAAGTTGTCCCTGATGCATTAACAGCCATTCAGCTTAATAACACAAAATAATTAAGCTTACCTTGGATTTATTTTGCTCAGTCTCCAATGGACAGTTTCACTTGGGTTTGGGCTTCCTTAACAGCTTCTCAACCAGCTTATTTATACTCCGTTCTTTCCCCCCACACAGACAATTCTAAGCTACAAGTGCAACGTGGAAACAATCAGTTTAAATGACACCGGTAAATGTAAATGTTTTCACAACTTAAAATGTTTTCCCACATCTTTCTGCGAAAGTCAATTTAGAAATAGGGCTTTTTTCCTCCCTAAATCCTTGGTTTGTGGGTTTTTTGAGCAAACATTGTTTAATAAGAAAGGAAGAGCCCCTCCGCCAGCTCACTTGCTTCTAACTCAGTGGGTGCGCTTTGCATTGGGAGCGTAGGGAATGTCACAACAAGTTTGTTCATTTGAGACTTCCTAAAATAAACAGACAGAGAAGGCTGAGAACCGTAAGTAGGCATTTGCATGAAAAAAACCCACCCAGTGAAATACTGAGAAAAATTAGCTTGCTTAGCAAAAGGACATGCCTCATAAAGCCAGTACTGGATTTTTCCAGGAGGAAATACATTGGTATGTGAATAGGAACCCATGTGGGAAAACTTGTTTGTTTATACGAACGCAAGAGAAAATGGTTTCTTGATTAAAATCTCCCCATTTACATATTCAAATATTCACTAATCTAACATTTTACCTTCAGAAAAGCCTTACCAAAGCAGCGGAGCAAAAGCAGCATTACCAAGTCAGACGCACCCTGCATTAACCTCTGCAGAGAGTGTTTATGTAAGACAAACACTGGCTTGTTCCAGAGAGAAACCCAGCAGCACTCACCACCAAGGAACATGCAATAGCTTGAAACCCTGGAGCTTACATGACCATGTTCACCATAGCCTGGAGCAAACCGGGAACTGATTCACCTTCAAAGCTGTCCCCACCAGCCTGCAAGTCCCAGAGACGACTTCGGATGCAAACAAATTTCCCTGTTTCCCTCCTTATTAAGGGGACAGAAGGAAATCTGCAGCCCCTTGGGAGGATGTGATTCGTTTATTTCCCCTCCTCACCTCACAGCTTGTACCTCACTGACTACCCTGATTTCCAGCTGCATCTCTTTCTGTCCCAAATAGCCTAGATACAAGATGGTCCACCCTTAGGTCATCAAGTCAGGCTGTCCAAGTACACAGACAGCTCAGTACCTTTCAGTGCCTCTGAGTTTTGGTTTGGCAAAAGACACTTTTGCCTTCTGAGAACCTCTTCTTTTCAAGCTCCTTTCTTTATTTTTTGTGCTCAGAAAGTGAAAAAAAAAAACAACAACCCTTATTTATTTGGACCAAACCCATCCCTTAGCAGGAGCAGAGAAGATGCTTTCATGAGGAAGAAGCAGCTTGTTGCCATCAGCACAGGCCTTTCACAAGAAATAAAGAAGTTAATTTGCTACAGTCTTTAAAAAGCAGGCAACTTATCAGAGCCAGCCGTGCAGTAAGCGCTGGGCAGGGAAGATAAATTTCTTCATTTTTTACAGAGTTAAATCTTGCTAATTAAGAACACATTGCTGCCTGCTACAGAGAATTTGCATTGATATCTAATATTTCCCCCATGTACTTACCAGGAGTGAGTGTCTCAGCCTGTCTGCAACACAAGCATTAACTTCCTCTGCTTCCCAAGAGCATCAGCCTGAGGAAACAGACCTCTTATTAGTGCTGTGCCTCTGTAGACCTCCTTTCTGGAGGAGTATTTCTCCAGTATTTATAGGCATAACCAGTCAGAGCTATGCCCCCTCCCCATCTGAGAGCAGGGATTTCATGAGGGTGCAGGAAAGGTAAATAGAGATGCATAGGAAAGGTAAGTAGAAACAAATGCCTTGTTCCAAGATACTTAACTAATATGTACATGGGACTGCAGGTCACCTGGGAGAGTATTAATGGCTGCAAATTGAGAACAACTGAAATCCTGTCTTCCAACTAGTCCATGAGGACCGGAGATGTTTTTCAATGCTGAGACTTAAAAAGGCTAAGAGCAAGATTGCAGATTTGCTTCTGTCTTTGCTGGCTGACATCTCCTTAACTGATCATTCAGAACAGCTTTGCATCTGAAGCTTCGGATATGAGGAACCTGTCTTATATTTACCTAGCAGGTGAGCCAGGAAAGGACTTGGGGAAGGGAAGAAAAGAAAGAGGAAAAATGCTCTTACCTAAATAATTTACCAAGCCATATACCCTCATCCTGCCTACTACAAGGACATGGAGCAAGATGAGGCAGACATCTCCCATGTGCCACTTTCGAGCTAGGCACAGGGCATATATAAAGAGAGGCTGGGTCCAGGGAGTTGGGAGGGCACCCCACCAGACTGAAGCAACTGAGAAAACCATGCCTCTGGGACTAGCAGTGATCTGGGAGATGACTTCGTGCATGGTCCCATATTCTGGAGATTCCCCATGGAAATGCATCCCGCTCAGGCTGGACCCTACCTTGCCTTAAAAGCCCCCTAAAACCAACTCTTCATTCCTGGGTTTCTCACTGTGACAGCATCATTGCCACTCTGCTCTAATAGCAGAAAATAACTCACCCAGCAGAGAGAAGCAGCAGGCTAAGGAGGGGGTCAGGCTGAAGAGAAGCCCTTGTTAAATGAATATCAATATGCTAGCTGACTGAGACTGTTGAATGCAAGACCATTAGCATGTGGCCATGTTTGCCACTGAAGGGAAGTAAAAATAAATCTTCCAGCACAGTGCAGCTTCTGGTGTTTCCAAACTCTGATTTAACTCATTAATAGAAAAAAACAGTCCAAAAAGATGAGATTTTACTGCAGAAATCTTCTGCACAAACCCCTTTTCCCCAAAGTCTCAGCCCAGCCCAATGCTGGATAAGCTCATAATCCCAACTTTGTGATAATATTGATTGAAGTTTACACCCAGCAGTGCCAAAGCGGCCCACAGCAAAGCAGGCAGCACGCATTTAGCTTTAAAAATGTGGAAGACAAAACACTAATGCTGCAAATGGCAAGGTCCATTAAAACGAAAATGAATGTTAATATGTTTGTGTAAAGCCAAAATGGAATTTAACAGGGAAAGCTGTGGAACAGCATCTCGTGTCAGTGGAACAAGTCATCAGGAGGATTGAAACGCACTGGCTTGACATTATCAGAACACGCTGGGCAAGGTGAGGAGATTTGTCTTGACACTTACTCGTGGGTGGGTAATTTTGCTGAATGGATTTTCTGACAGGAAACCAGTTTTGACTTTTCTGTAAAGGTTTAATGAGGCAGCAAGGAAGACCAGCGAAGGGCAGCAGAACTGGTCCTGAGCTGCTGAACCTCCGCTGCTGTGCTGTCTCTGGCAGCAGCACTGCTATTGTTGCTAGTTCTTTCCATTCTATTATGAGCCTTGGGAGGCTTTAGTTTTTTGTGGAGTTTTTCCTTAGGTTTTCTGTCTTGGAGCTTTCACAGGCCAGGAGAGATCCAAGGCGCTGCTGCAGACCAAGAAATCCATAACTCAACACTGATAAGTGATTCCTTTGTCAAAACATTGCACAAATCACGGCTTTTTCCACAGGAGGAGAATTTTCCAGCAATGATATGTGTGATTTCCCATCCCCTGGCTGATGTGAAGTTCCCTAATTAGTAATAACTTTGGTTAATCATTAATAACTTCTAATTATTAATAAGTAGTTGCAAGAGCATGGCAGGTGACACCAGGTCACTGCCCTCATTGATGGTTGGCAAATGGAATAGAAGGCAGCCAGAGAGCAGGGACAGACCAACATCTGAGTAAAGGATACTCAAGAAGAGAACAAGTTCTAGAGGTAAGCATGGGCTAATGACAAAATAAATACACATTCTTCAAGTGCACAAAGGAAGTTCTGCAATTAGCAAGTAGTCTTTGGGTTCATAAATCAGCTTGGTAGTGAGCAGTCATGGTAAGGAGTGAACCAGGCTGTTGCAATTGGTCTGGCATGTGCAGGTGATGAACTGACCCTCTTCTACACAAAAGTGGGCCATAACTCCTGCATCTCAGAACCTTGAACCTACTTGGAGCTGTTGATAGACCTGATCCTTGAAGAAAGATCCTAAAATCCAGTGCATTCCTCCATGGGAGAAACCAGTCCATCTGTGGCTTTAAGCCTAAATAATGCATCAGGGTCTTTTAGGCTTGGTCCATGCATGCATACACTGAGTTTACTCTTCCAGCCTAGCTCCTGCAGTGCACTGCTCACCCTGGGGAAGGCCAGGACCACTGTCCCCACTGCACTGATGGAGAAGAAAGAAGCACTTTTGTATCAGTCCCCCTCAGATTCCAACTCTGCTGAATCTGGGAAAACCATGAGGAGCCCTGTGGATACCAGTGCTGCCCGCTGGGCCTCAGTATTGCCCTGGGCTTTGACTGCACATGTGCAATAAATAGAGCCAGAAGGTAAATCCAGACCTTGTGTGGTTTAGAGCTAGGGTAATTAATAAAGTGAGAATGCAGCTGGAGCGTTTCAGAGCTGAAGGCAGACAAATCTCTGCTGGACCCATCCTCCAAAGCAAGTCTGCAGAGCATCCCTCAGGGGCTATTACAGCTTGGCAGCCTGCTGGGTAGGAAAGCAGGTGGGAACTGATCCCTGGAAGCATGCCTCAGGAAATCTCCTCTCAGCTCCTCCAGAGACGTCCACTCCCTGCTGCTTCTTCTTGGCATTTACCAACAGATTTTCTCAGGCAGCCTCCCACCTGCTCAGCTCCTTTCCAAATCTGGCCCCTAAAGGGGAATTCAAGCTCTCTCAGAAAAGCTGTGATGAAAGGAGCTGAACAAAAGCGTGCTGACACCCATGGGAAGGTCCTTGCTGGTTCTAGCAAGCGGTGGCTCATGCTGATTCATTTCTTTTCTCTGTTCCCAGCAAACCAGCGTGGTCCTAGAGATCAAGGTGGAACAGGGTCACGCACTTCATCCCGATGTAGCATAAAGAAAATGCATGTAGCCCAAAGAATAATTGAAGCCACGCTTTCAGTTCTTAACTTACTCTAATTGAGGATATCAAAGAAGAATAAATTCCATTATCAGGCTCAGCAGGAAAAGCTAAGTTGGAGGGAGGTGGCTCTTTATTGATTCATATGGCTCTATATCACACAATGTCTGGCAGAAAATAAAGTGTTTTAACTTGAAGGGAAATATTAATTATAGCTGAAAAGAAACAGTGCTCACCCCAACCTTTTTTCAGCAATATGGCTTAAAATCTTAAGGTAAACATTCCAATTGTTATCTTTAAAGTAACAGAATGGTTACAGTTTCTGAGGAGAGGTGTGTTTTCAATCATACACAAAGCATAAAATCACCACATCTCAGAGAGAAACCCAACAGTCTGGATCCCATTGCATCTGGTGTAATGGATGAGATGGTACTGGGCCAACTCAAATCTGTTAAAGAGCTCACTATCCAACCCAGAGTTGGCCAAGCGCTGTTCTTGTAGCATTTTGGATCATTAAACACCTCCATCTTTTCAAGCTAACATGCTCTAACACGTGGCGAGGACACTGATCTCAGAAAAGAGGTGAGTAGTGAGGTGACAAAGTTTTCTGGCAATATTAAATTCTTCAGGGTAGTAAAAGCAAAATATG
>JAVHNF010036713.1:7038-17038 GCA_034783455.1 Micropsitta finschii
GGGTGGGAACCTCCATACTTCTGAAATGCTCCTTATCAATGCATAACAAACAAACAACCTCAGTAAGATGGGGCAGCATCATTACCATGCACTAATGTAATAATAAACAAAACCGTATTTACTACATATATTTATTTGTGGCATTCACTCATACGAGAATAGTTACAAATTATGGAGATAGTACACATTGAGAGACAACATGATTATCCAAGAGACAGAGTATTATTAACAGAAATGTACTTACTGAGAGAAGTGAATGTGATTTAGGTATCTATGAGTTTATAATTCTCTGTTCATGACCAGACATATAATAATTGAAATATTCAGAAGAGGAGCATGCGCTGGGTTTTTTTTTTTGTTTGGTTTGCTGTTTCTTTTTCTCAGAGGCTTTCCTTCCTGCAGCACTGCAGCTGCTAGAAAAGTATCGTTTCATTAACCTCTGACTTAACACATGAGATCAGGACTTATTCAGACTCAATTTAGAATGGGTCCCAGCTCAGTGAAGCCCACGTCACACATCAAAACAAAGACAACAGCCCTCTTTACTCAAACCCATAAACAAGAAAGAAAAGAACAGAGAGATGTAGGTTACTTCTGCCAATACTTAGTAATTTAAAATTTCTTAACTGCTATATGTTATTTAGCAACAATTCAGGAGCGGCTAAGTCAAAAACCAAAGATTCATTAGGTTTGCAGAATTCATTTTGGTTGGGATTTTCAAGGCAATAGCAAGCAGGAGAGTCAGCTGTCTGATCAGCAATGGGAGGAGAGAATCTGCTGTTTTTGAAAGCCTCCAACTTACTGCGTAGTACCTTTCTAGCTTTCATAAAGGAGTATCTAACTGATTCATATCCCTAAGCTATTTACAAACAAAGGATGTCACAGCTAGAGTACAGAATGGGTCAAGAATTTCATTTAATGTCATACAATATTCCTAAATAATAACATTTAAAATCCTTTTATTCTGCATATTCAGAAAATAATCCATAAGGCTGTAAGTGTTGTCTGAAAACAACTGAAATGGAAAACAATTCTAGAAAGGAATCCTATTCAGTCGAGTCCTCTCCACAAACATGAAAACAATACTAATTGTATGGTTCACTCTGGTCCCTGTGGGCGGAATAAGAAGTTATCCTTCATGACATATTTCACAGTGACCTTACAAAATTATTATATACAGAGCAGAACACCTAAATCACTTTTTAATCACCCTCACAAAGAAAGGCTTGCTTAGTAACATTGCAACAAAAAGGCAAAATTTTCAGCCTAAGGCTGAAACAACTTTACTTCCAAAGCACAACAAACAGCTTTGTTCTACAAGATTTACTTCAGGCAGGTATTAACATCATTAAATCCATGTAGAGAAGAAACACTACATTAACCTAATAAATAAAGGAGTGATCTATTCATTAAAGACATAGAAAAACTCAAACTATTTCTCATCCTTTTCATAAGCTAGCAGATACGAAATTATGGAGAGGCATTAAAAGAACTATGAAGTTGCAGCTTATTACTGTCTATATATCAGTATGTATTATTATATTATCCAGATTTCTTGAGGAGGACTTCCAAAAGAATATTTTTCTTTCAACCAGAGCACACAGAATAAAATCTAACAATAGATTTACCTCTTCATAGGGAAAATCAAATTTGGTTCTGTACTAGGATGCATTTTTCATGTCCAGGAATTTAATATTTATTAGGAAAGGCCTTTTCTAATCATAATATTTTATCGACAGAGAGGACTATCTTCACATCTTATTTGCAAGTCAAGGTAAGTCAGAGGTAGCTTATGAATGCTTTAAAATTTAGTGTTATACTTGAAATGAATGAATCCCTCTTTCAAAGGGGTTAATAATAAGTACAAAAGGCAAACAGTATCTACAGCTGCCACTGCCTGCACCAAGAGAATAATTCCAAGAAGCTCAAAATAACATTAGAACAGGGAAAACCATGGTGCACTTCTTCACATTTGTTTCAGTGCACCAGTTCAGGCTGGTTTTCTACGAAAGGAAGCACCCCACTAACATAGTATGCTATGCCAAGCGACAGAAGAGCAATGACAATGATGAGGAGCAGGACCCTCCAGAAGCCCAGGTCTTCCACAAACTCTTGCCATGTTGTCCGGAAACTGGAAAAAACTCCTTCACCTTGCTGTAGGTTTGGATTAAGGAGGGAATGGCTTTCCATCGCACTACAAAGGATGAAAGTTAAAAATATATCAGGGCAAAAGAATGCACCTTTAAGTATGACAGTAATCCTACTAAGAGCAACTGAAACATTCCAAATTAAAAACTACATCTACAGCTACAGATTTATAGCATTGCCTCTGCTAAGTCAAGACAAAGCAGATCAGGAAAAGACTCCTAACTCTAAACTTAATTTAGTTGAAAGGATGTTTTATTAACTTGTGTAAAAAGAATGCTATTTGGTTGTAGGCTTGCCACCTAGAAGCCTTCAAAAGTCAGTTCTCATAATTACTACTAAATACAGCTAAGTAAACTTTAATGAAGCATAAGCTAAAACCTCAAGGGGAACAGCTCTTGTTAACAAATTATGACGTAAAAATAACCTCTGATTTGGAATGAAAATCGAAACTTTGACCAATATAATTTACATTCTGAAATCTGTAGTGATCTTTACTACTCTCCTGAATCTCTCTGTTCCAGAAGCCTCTTCTCTAGCATAAAAACATCACAGAAAACAATAAATTTGGATAACAAGAAGTTCAGAAATTTTCTGATCTTCAAGACAAATCGGCACTGCTGTATATTCTACCATATGGTGTTCAGAAACTGCTCTGATGTTTAACATTCCACTACCAATCCATCAGGCCCTCTTAAGTTGTAAGGCTATAAATTAGGGACTGGAACTCTCACTTTTAAATGAGAAACAAATATAAAATCAGAATGACGCTGTCATCTTGACAATGAATCTCCTTCAGAAAAACAAGTTGTTTCACATACTGCATGGCTTCTTGTATCATTCTCCTTAGTTTGCCAGTTTCACAACTAGTCTGTAACAGGAAACTGTTGCTGTATGAAAAACCTCACAAAGAATAGGGAAAGTTTCTCATCACTTGATTTTACTTACGTAAAATTTTAGCCATCTGCACAGTCCTGTTACTTCTCACTTAAGTGAAATTACACACACAGATGTTTACAGGATCAGGCTTTGACAAGCACAGAAAAGAAACGGTGAAACCAACTACGTACATTATGATGTCAATAGCAGAAGGTAAGCAGAGAAAACCCAGGTTTTTCCCCCCTTCTAATTGCTTTCAGTTACCACATTCCTATATATCTCTTATAGCAACAATAAAAGAAAACATTTCAAAGGAAAGTAATTTCCATGTCAAAACTAATTGCAGAAATGCCATTGTTCTTGGTGACAATAATAAATTGACAAATGACTGTTATCAGAAAAAGGTCTCATTTATAAATCTTTCTCCTAAGATTACACCACTGAAAAACTTCCCACTATTCATAAGGTATTTTTTCTTAGGAAGTCCAGCCACTGAAGAATAATTAGCCTGAACTCCCATAGCTTGCTCAAGTATTGCAGCATCATGAGCAGAAGATTTCAGAAATTGCCTAATAAACAGCTTGGCTTTTTTGTTTTTTAGATATTTACCCACTGTAAAGCTCTTTTTGCTTGCCCATAGCTGCAAGATTTAGTCATCTTCCTTGCTTATTACAGTTTCCCAAGCAAAACAAAGGGTTTTATAAGACAGCCATTGGTGTCGAACAGAACTACTCACTCATTAAGTCCTAACTAGTTAATACATAACCACACAGAGGTTAAATAAAGGTGCAATGCAATTTAAGTGAAAAGATCACATGCTTGCTCATTAAATAGAAAAGGGTACAAAGAAAACACTTTTGCTATTTTATATTACAAGCCAATTAAAATCAATGTCATTCCCTTGTCCTGCCGCAGGCAGGGGACATCTTCCACCAGACCAGGTTGCTCCAAGCCCTGTCCAACACTGCAAGGGATGGGGCAGCCACAGCTTCTCTGGGCATCCTGTGTCAGTGTCTCACCACCCTCGTAATGAAGATTTTTTTCCTAATAGCTGATCTAAATCTTCCTTATTTCAGTTTAAAGCCATTCCCCCTTGTCCTAACCCTACATGCCATTGTAAAAAGGCCCTTTCCAGATTTCTTGTAGGTCCCCTTTAGGTACTGAAGGCTGCTCTAGGGTCTCCCTGGAACCTTCTCTTCTCCATTTGTTTGTATTATGAATTACAGCTGCTTAAGATGGTAATGGTAATGCAGCAATGCTTCCTACAGAAGAGTTTGTCCCCCACAGCCCAGGCAGATGTTCTCTTCTGTTTCCAACACAACGTGGAACTGACATTTGGATGCACTTGTGGGCGCAGTCACAGGTCATGCTGTGCTGCGTACATGGACAGACTGTCTGCATTGGAAGATGGACAGAGCGAGCTCTGCCTCCAAAGAGCACAGTGCCACTCCTCACCGGGAGGAGTGCCAAGCAAGTGAAAATAAATTTGACTCGGGAACCTAGCGCTGGCCTCTTGCTTCCAGAGCAGCAGCACTGCACGTAATAAGGAGCAGAAAACTGTAGTCACAGACTGTTTTCAGAAAGAGCAACCATTATTTCTCCATAGGTTCATACATAATGTAAGAGAGCTGGTGCGGTGGGAGAGGACAGAAGACATTCATCTAAGTGTCTCTAAAATGTGAAAATAATACTAAGAGGGAGGAACGAAACTGCGGAGGTCTCAAAAGCCAACCGTTATGAAGACATTATTTATTCACAAGGCAAACAGCAGACAAGCTCACTTCTCTTGCTGCTGTAGGCATCTGTTATTTGTTATTTTAAAAATAACCTATTTCAGACATTTTAAACACGTTCACAAACAAGCTGGGTAGCACACTGTTTATGTCTCTGTGCCTCTCCCCAAGGAGAGTTGCTGACTTCCTTGCCAAAGCAAACAATATAACATTTATGAAGGTCAAATAATAGAAAGGAAACTATGTTCATTAAAGGGTCACTATCGAATCAAAACCTGGAATTTAAATGAGGCTGAGCTGCTGGTCCATGTGTTTAAACAAAACCAGCATAAATGCATTTCTGTGTGACAAGCAAACTTCAGAGAAATGTAGTTAAGATAACATGCATGAATTCTTTTTATACCCATGTCATTTTGAGAATAATATTGAATTTTCTATTTCAAGGCTTAAAACAGTCTCTCTGATGACTGAGGTCACAAATGTGTAAGAATGAACTTCCAATCTGCTCACTGGGAATATCTTAGATAACAACTCCATCTACAGGGTTTAGTTTTCATTTACAGTACCAGCTGTGTACATTTTGACAGAAACCGAACAACAATTATGTGACAAAACTCCCTGTCTTGTGACACAGTGTTCCAGCAGTCACAGTTCATGCTCATTATTAGACAATAAAAACATGACAATTTGAATAAATACAGTATAAAAGCAAGTATTCCAAGCAACACTGATACCCTGTTTCCAATATCATTAAAAAAAACCCCACAAACAAGAAACAAAATACACACAACAAAACAAACCCCCCCAACACAACAAAACAGTACTGGAAAGATCTTTTGCATTATTAATCTGAGACCCATGTTCCGTCATGTTTACTGGCAATTCAGTGATCTCTGCAAGAGAATCAGCCTCTCTGGAAATGTGCAAGGCTTCTTGCCTCATCTAAATCCTACAAGAAGGCTGTCTTGGAAGCTCACTGTAAAAAAACACTCCCAATTTTCAATCAGAAAAGTATTTGTGGTTTATCTGTGTCCTTTTTCTCCTGTGCTATCATCATCTTTTGTCTTATATAGTCACTTTATGTTGTGCAAAACCAGTATTTCTTGTCAGCAGCCACGCACCTCAGCCTTCCCTCTGCCAGGCTACACTAAGCTCTAGTTGCCTTCTTTAGCAAGGAGACACACTGTTGCCTTCAGCACTGAAGTAATGCTTCTCCACGCTTCTTAAGGGATAAAACTTATTTTGACTGGGGCTAAAGAGCATTATAGACTGTACTACACAACATACATTACAATGCTTTTTACAACAGCACTGGCAGCTTTACACAGTGGAAATGTCATTTTGTGCTTTGTACGACTTCACTGCTTTTTCAGGGTAGCAGCAACTCCTGCAACTGACTTCACTACTTCCACTTGAACTACGTCAAGCCTATTCTCTTATACCACTTTCCACTGAGAAACTTCCATTTTCCAGCATACAGCTTTAGGTAAATGAAGTTCCAGTTTGTGCTCCTGAACCACAATTTACCCCTACTAATTTCCTCTCCCTTGTCATCCCAGGTTTTTGTCTATGCCATGCCAGTCTTCCTCTGGGTTGCCTGTATCTCACTTCTTAGTCCCAGTAACATGCTACTACTTTCTGTGCCAATACAATTTATGCAAATTCTAAATAAGCACATTCCCAGAATCAGACCTTTACGAACTCATCAGTAACTTCCCTCTAACCCAACACATTCCCTGAAACTCTCAGCAGTCTTCCGGAAATCTTCAGTTCTCCTTTAACTATCAAGTCAATCGCAGAAATGGAAAAGCCACTATTTCTCCTAGTAATTATTTTTGTTTTGTAAATACCTTTCACTTTCCGCAGTTTGCATTGTTTCCAGCTTTGAGTGAGCTCCTCTGTTAAATCCTTTCACCTCTTGCTCCTCTAAAGATTCCAGCAGTCTAATCACATCTTTATTCACACCCCTTCGTTTTGCAAGAACAAGCGGTGTTGCACCTTGGTGATTGCTAAAATGACCCCACAAAACAAAATGAGAAGAAAAGAAACTTTTAATACAGGCATTTTGTAACAAGACAACGCAGTATAAAACATTACAATTTATTAAGTCCCCAGAACTATTTTCGGTCATCCCAGACAGTAAGAAACTCCCATCTATAACTTGTAGTTATGTTACAACTTGTAGTTATAACATAATTGACTATACAAGAAAATAGGTATGCTTAGGTTTGAAACTGCACAACTCTTCTAAATAAAATCGAACTTCCCAGTACTGTAATCTAATTGGAATCTCTGGGTGTTAGAACAAAAAAAATAAGCAGTAGATTTATGGCAGTGTTCAAATTTAAGCTTAATTTCAAGAAGGAATTGTGCAATCTGGTTCCTCATAGTTCCTTTTCCAGGGGAGTATTAGACATCAGGCAAAAATGAAATAAAATACAGATGGTCCCTCTGCTGTTATTAAAATAGTATCGAATAGGAGCAGAACTGTCTTCAGACTAAGCATTTTCACCAGTTGTTTGAAATGAGGACAAAGAAACCCCGAGCCACAGCCCTTAAAGAATCTGGTCTTTTGCTGAATTGAAAACATTAATGAGGTACAGGTGAAAAAGCAACAGATTCAAAAACTGAAAGGTTTTGAAGTTACTACTGGTTTTGCACATGTTTCAAGTATGCACAAAGTGCCACAAACAAGACAATTCCATTACTGCAATGAAATAGCTAGTTATTTTGCAGCTTGAGAGCTTACATCTGAGCCCTGGCATCTGACAGCTGCTGGAAGCCAGAAGGAAAGACTATACAATATTTAAAAGAAGGACTGAGTCACAGACTTTGAGGGAAGGGGAAAGCACTGAAAGGAAGCATTGTTACCAAAGGAGCATGGGAATGAACTGGCACGCACATACACTGTATTTCCTTTGTCTCATACAGTACAACAATTAAAACAATAGAACTGGAGTGGAGAAAATTCTTTTAAAGCAGTCAATGCAATTTTTCCTTTGGTGCCAACCACCCACACCTGGCTGTCTGGCTAAACCAGGGTAGCAATGTCAGCGGTGAGGCAGGATTAGGTCCAGCAGCCCCCACCAGCAGCTGCTCTGTTTATTTGCTTTGCTCATTGCACAGACTAGCAGAAGTGGCCTCTTATTGTTTTCCTGCCTTCTTAATTTTGTGAGATTTTTAAATGATATCTTAAAGTGGAATCGCACCACATACAACATTTCAGCAAGAAATTAATACGCAAGGCTCTGGCAAGAGAAGACTAAGGTGTTACAAAATATGTACATATAAAACACTAAACTTTAAAATAAGTTTAAAGTAAAAGAAAAATAGAAAATAAAGTGACTTACCAAATATCAATTTTAAGTCCGTTAGAAACTAGGAACTGGATGGTGTCCACATGCCCACACAGGTGAAGGGCTGTGTTACCTTGATAGTCGGTGGCCAGTAAGTCAGCTCCAAATTTATGCAAGAGTTGACAGATGTCTACGTTTCCTCTGGCTGCAGCAAGGTGAAGGCCAGTTCGGCCTCGGCTGTCACGAATATTGGGGTCGAAACCACTCTCTAGCAGTCGTTTGGAATAGTTAAAATCTCCATCAATGCAAGCTTGCAGCAGTGGCACATTTGTCTGGGAAGAGTCGTTTACAAACACGTAGGACATCGTTCTGACTCTCTCTGGAGCAGGTGACTAACCTGCAAATAAAGTGGGAAGAAATTACTGTGAAACCAGGCAAATAAACACGATTCGGTAGAGCGCTCAGGTTTCCCAAGCAAAAATGCAAACTAGCTCATAAACCAGCTCTGAAATCTTCAGGTTGTACATACTAACTTTGTGTGCTGCATTCCCTTCTGGTAATATGGAAAGAGCCCCTTTCAGTCTTACACCTCTAGAAACAGCAGCAAAGCTTTATTATTACAGAAAATGGGTAAGATCAACGTCACAAATGCAAGACAAGCCATTAGCTTTCAACCAGTAAGAGATCACATGTAGTGGTATTGGTACTAAAGGGCAAAACACTGGAGATCACAACTGAAAGGAAGAACCATGTTTCATAACTTGGGAAACTATATACAACCCAGTCAATGCTGATGCTAACTACAGTTCTTACTAGCACTAAGCAAAGCTCCAGCATGATTTCTACCATCTGAATTTGAACTCGATGTACAAAGTACAGTCAGTTGCTGAAAATGCGTGATTACTGTTAATAAATAAATACTAATTCCTTCATTCTGCAAGAAACGTATTTCTCAATACTCTTTGCAGAACATTATTTTTATAGTGCCACAGATATACAGACTACTGGAAAAACAAGAATAGCAACACTGACCATAGAAAACTGAGTGTATCATGTGAAACTACCCACCTGAAAGTGGAAACTGGAAGTGGGTACAAGAAGAACAATGGTAAAATCAAGTACAGAGCTACTGTGGGTTCAACTAGAACCTCTATATAAGGAAACACAAATGTAGTTTCTCTGACTTAATATTAAATAAAGGATTAAGTCCTTTTCTGTATCAGGACCTAAAAGAGGAAGATGAATCTTTCACCATGGGTATCTTGATAGAGAGTATTTAATTAACTGTGATTTAAGTTTTGTAGAATAATATCTTAAGAATGAGTCAAATTATGAGGTTATGATGACAGTGTGCTTATGGGACACAGAAAAGATGACTTAAAAACAATAAGGAAAAAAGGAAATGTCCATGCAAGAGGATGGTAAAATATGCCTGAGGCAATGCTAAGAAATGAAAACATCTAGGAGACTGGACAGCACAGCTTTGCACTGCCTCAGAGAGGAGGTAAAACAGGGAAAAAAATCATATTAACCAGTAAAAATCCTTAGAAGAAATCTCAATATGGAAATGACACTGTTCAAGTGACAGGAAGGAAAAGTGACTTTACTAGGTAAACTTTGAATGGAAACTGAACTGAAACTTCACTTGAAACAGCGTATTTCACTTGCCCTGGGGTTTGTATTTTGGGCTCATGATGTAGCAGTGTTCTGAATAGCTCTTGTTAAGTCTGCTATACACAGATTTACATTTTCTCATCTATATAAGGTATCCTTCCACACCAGTGCACTCATTCAGCCAGCAGAACAGAAACATGGCCTGTAGCCAAAGAATTAGATTTAAAAGCTCTCCTTTTTCCAAGAGTTTATAATGTCTGTATTCTACAGCTCTTCCCCCATGTTTTAGATCAAATTCCAGATCAAAGTACCTACAAAAGTAATTTCAAAATG
>JAVHNF010036739.1:0-14453 GCA_034783455.1 Micropsitta finschii
AACCCAGGACAAACTTATTAGCTTAAAGATAGCTAAAAATTACTCTTAGATGTATAAGTATAATGGCAGGTATAACCTGATCTGTCTTTTAAAAAGATTATCATCTGGATCACCTTTAAGAGACCCTGCTTAGCTGTGTGAGTGGCTACATAGCTGGACTGGCAACACAGCAGACGGTATTTGTGGTAGGTAGAAAAGGAAGGTACAAGGCTAGCCAAAGATGCATTCTTAAAGCTTTCCTATATTCAAGATGTACTCCAAAATGCACTTAGTTCTCAGTTTTTTGAAAAACACTGCCTGATCATATGATAAATCTTTTGCACCGGTCACACTTAATGCAATGCATTTTCAACAAACCAAAGTCCTTAAAAGTGTTTATTGTTGACTTCTTTTTAAAATACAGGTACAAAGAAACATGAAATTATACACAGAAACACTTGAAAGTATCTGGTCATGAAGTCTGCTGAAACTGCAAGTAAAAATGATCTGCGATGAGTCATTTATAGCCTGCCAAATAAAACTGACTTAAAGTTAAGTCTTTATATTCTTAATACACACATCCATTTTGACCAGAAAGAGCTCTACTGTCTCTAGAGGTACTCCGACACAACTGTTTGCCATGCACCCTCTTATGGAAAGATTCAAATGCATGCAGTTAGCCACAACATTTCAAAGTGAGGAGAAACATTAACATTAACCAGAGCTGTCTTTTACCCCCTGCCAATAAGTTAAAAAAGTCAATTCTCACCTACATGTCAATTCTACATAGCAAAACATAGACACTATAGACCAGGATTTTGTAACACTCAGCTTTAAAACAAGCACAGAATTTCATTTGCACAGACAAACAAGGGTTTAGTAACCTCATTTCCTGCGCACCAGTGAACACTTACTGAATTTCCCACACTCCCTGTGCTCATTCCATCTACACAGAGATGACTGAAAAAATATTCCAAGACACCATTAACATCAGACTGCTTGCATTAGTTATAGATACAGTAATATTTCAACAACAGTAAGCATGGATCATTGCTTTGCTCACATTTATTAAAGTCCTACAGAATTACTTCTTTACATTCATGCTTATTTCCAACCTCCTAATATACTTACTAGCAAAACTAATGACCCAAATATATAGAAAATTAAAGCTATGAGAACGGAAAATTGCACCCAAACTAACCAAATATGAAATCCATCCCTTTAAATTTCATTAAAGCATCTACATATTGTAAGTATTGCTTATGTGAGGAGTCTGTTTTGGGGTTTTTTCCATTTATCTAGAAGCTTTTCTCCTTCAAGTGAATGATGCCAGCTTTCTCACCACCATATCAGTGCCTCTTCACCTCTACAGCTTTACTGCTTAGAATCAAGTCTCTGTTGCTCGGATCTGAACAGCTGTGCTACACTCTTATCAAGTGAACCAAGTTTCATTGAGGTGTTGGAGCAAGTCAAAGAAAGGCAACAAAGTTGGTAAAGGGTCTAGAGCACAAAGCTTACGAGGTGCAGCTACAAAGGAACTGGGGTTGCTTAGCCCGGGGAAAACAGGCTCAGGAGAGACCTCATCACTCTTTACAGCTACCTGAAAGGGGGTTGTAGTGAGGTGGGGGTCAGTCTTTTCCCAAGTAAGAAGTGAGAGGACAAGAGGAAATGGTCTCGAGTAATTGCACCTGGGGAGGTTTAGATTGGATGTCAAGAAAAATTTCTTCACTAGAAGGGTTGTCAAGTGCTGGAACAGGTTGCTCAGGGAAGTGGCTCAGGTTAATGGCTGGACTTTTGATGATCTTGAAGGGCTTTTCCAATCTGAACATTTCTATGATACTATCATCATCTCCAATCTCATTCCAAAAAACACTCATCCGCATCACACATCTGCATTTAATACAACACAATTTGAGAACAGTCTGAACAGTGGAGTACTTTATTAGAAGGAATACCAGAACTACATTAAGAAACTGATAAAAGCATCGCACCAGTATCATGAAAATCCTATAGCTATACAAACGCACCAATAAATCAGCTCTCTGATGCAAAAAAGTGCTGGCTATGTAAGTTCTACACTGTCGAAGTTAGAATAAAAATAGATGGGGAAAATGGTAAATTCAACATGAAGTTAAAAATACAAAGTGGAAAAATAACTAGCTTGTGAGAAATTGGCTATTTTCACATGATATTAAAACCTCTTAGCAGCAATTTTTATTTTAACAGATAATTATACAATCTATACACAATTCCTAACTCAGGCTTACATCAGTTTATTAATGAAACTTTTCTCCAATAATACTTAAGTTTTCCATAAATTGTAATATACATGGACACAAAGGTACTTGTGACACTAGTTTGGACAACTATTTAAACAGCTGAGTTTTTCTTAATAGACCATGAGTTTCCGTTGTTAGAATTCCAAGAATGAACTGGACTGCACTAAGCAAGTAATAAGGTAGGAAAAAATATATATATATATATATTTTATATACCTGTAGTCTCCTGGGGGAAAAAAACCAACTAAAACTGTGTGTGCTCTTTCCTAGCAAAAACTAAATGTATGAAATATATCCCAAGGTAACAGTGAAATTCAAACAATGCTGCAAGGGTACAATATAAGCATGGTATCAACTTGAGGCAGTGATAGAGTATTCCCAAACAAGGTTCAAGTAAAGTTCAACAGGGTTTTAAAATGCAAAGTTTTTTCTTCTTTTTTAATGAAGGGAAAAGAAATGTTCTCACATTTCACAGGTGAAACCGTGTCCACAACAGCCTAAAGCATTGCAAAAGACTGCATCTGGTTGCAATTCATAGGGTAAGGTCTATTAAACACTTACTAAACTTATTCTAGTTTCTATTATAATATTATGGCTAATCTGATGTAGTCTGTCATGTCCAGCTTTTTCACCCCATGTCAACCCTTCAATGGATCAGGGGGATCCAGTTATCACGCAGCCACATTACCTCAGTCAGTCCCAACATGAAGTGCAACCGTTTAAAGTTACCTTCTTAGTAGGACAGCCTAGAAGAAATCCTTGTGGGTGTGTGAGCAACCCTCTGCTTTACTCTCAGCCCTCAAGGATGCCATGCTGGAACACAAGTCTTTCAAAAAGCTCCATAGCACAGCACTGAACCTTTCCGCATTAGCCACTATCCCAGAACAGCGATTACCAATCAGTGGTTTCTAATTCTGCAGAAAGACCGTCAAAATTAAACTTACCATGTAGCAAGCCACAAACCAGTGTTTTTTTATGAAGAAAAGTCCTCAGTAAAGCAGCAATCACAAGAGGCTAAACCACTCCTGAACCAAACTATGTGCTAGCCACAACGGTCTGAGACATGATCTTTCTTCTTCACACAACATGGCTACTTCTCACCCTGCCTTATTCAAAGAAGCAGAGGTGCTACAGCGAAGCTGCAATATCCAACCTTCACTTGAGATTTATCTCCAGGGCAGCAAATAATTGGATGTCACACCTACTAATTCAATTTCATTCTGCTAATTATTCTTTGGTGGTGTTTTTTTTCTTTGTCTCCCTGCACCACCACATTCTGAATAGGATTGATGAACTGACTGGTGAGATTATTTTGAGGACTATTGATCAGTTACGTACAGTAACTACCTCTCAATATCTCTTGGGAAAAAAACAGCACATAAGCAGATCAGGTTTGATAGATTTATATTGTAGTCTTGAGAGAACAAGATCTAACACTTATCTCAATACCTACATTTTTTTTTTAAGAGCTTAGGACATGGTTATTTCATTATACCGCTGCAAATAACTAACAAGTGACATAAACAGCCAATGAACCTACTTAAGCTCAAGAAAATCAGTTCTTGTTTCTGCACCATTCGTTTCCCAAGCACTGCACAGGCTTTTGCATAGTTTGGATTTGGTTCAAGATCCTCAGCATGGTTCTCCAAGAGATTCACAAAGGGTAAGTGCCAAAATCTTTAATGTCTTGTTTCTGTTACTCAGTGTATTTACAGGAAAATATACCTACTGGATTCAAGTTTTTACACTTCAGATTATGACTTGTCAGTTAACCTGATGATCCAAGTGCTAATCAACTGATGCAACCTTTAACCCCAGGACTCAAAGACATAAAAACTAGCAAAGTAAGCAGCAACACTGTCAGAAAACTTGGTAGTTTGAGTATGTGGATTTTCATTAGGGTAGATTCAACAGTTAAAAGGTACTTAAGAAGCCAGTCACATGATTTCACAAGTTAGTGCACACAAAACAAAGCATCCGTGCACATTATGATAGGTAATACCTAGAGATTTGCAATTACTTTGCACATTATGATAGATAATACCTAGAGATTTGCAATTACTTTATGTCATTATCCTTCAGAAGGGTATGACAGGGCAGCAGGATAAAGGCTCCCAGGTGGTCTCTCACAGCCAATACATTTTGGGTTTGAGAGCCTCTGAGCATACCAAGCTGTGGGTGAGCTGTGCAGAACACAGGAGAGGGCAAGCAGCTGACACAGGAACTGCCCTACTTTCCTCTCTTCCTGACTCCACACAGTCTCTCCTATGGGACTGTCAGAAGCTGAGCCTTCCCAAAGAAAGCAGGGAGGACATACACAAATAGGCTTCAGAGGTGACATAAAAACTTTTCTTTGACACCAGTAGGATTCCAGAGTATTTGGTGTTACCCAAGAGGCCATTAAGGGCTTCTGAAGTGAAAACAAATCCAAGAGCTGGGCACAGCACAATGCTTTTTGAAGAACTGCTCTACCTGCCCTTTCCATGTTGTTTCACACTCTGTATTTATATTTATTCCTTTAAGTACCTTCACTAGTTTCCATTATAATAAAAGCACAGATTTCAAGATCCACAATTCTGACAGACAGATTCCTCACAAAATGCTGGCACAGTAACAAAAAATAGTATTGCCTGCAAGCTTTGTTCAACTCAACATCCCATCACACATTTATAGAGGTCCCAGTCATCAAAACATAACAGTGAAATTAATACATGCATAAGAATCAAGTTTGTCTCCCTTGACATTAGTTCAAGGAGGTAACCATTTTATACAAAGCATTTATGTGAAAGTACCCTGGAGACTGCACATCAGACACAGACCAGTTAAAGGGACTGCTGTGTCAGCAGACAGCCCTGTCTCAGTAAGCCAGAGGCATCCTGCCAGAAAAACACCTGCAGACCGAACAGCCACAATGTGATATGCAACATACACAGAGAGAAGAGCAGAAAAACTAAACAATGACAGCATTAATTACTTGAACAGCTCAATGATTCACAATTGGGACAACATTTATGCCAAGTTAACACAGGCATTTCTTCCCACTGGCTAATTTCAACATTTTGATCCTGCCATCAAAGCAAGCTTCATTTCTACCCACTGGCTGGCTCTTTGTATCCCAGTTACTCACAAACACAGAGGATGGTCTCCCTCAGCTCCATTGATCTGGTCCAGAACACGACTGTTTGCAATTTATTTCT
This sequence comes from Micropsitta finschii, assembly GCA_034783455.1. Classification (NCBI taxonomy): domain Eukaryota; kingdom Metazoa; phylum Chordata; class Aves; order Psittaciformes; family Psittacidae; genus Micropsitta; species Micropsitta finschii. The sequence goes on from JAVHNF010036739.1 coordinate 5,456, forward strand.
TTAAGAACAGCACCACTGCTGAAGTGGCTTTTCCTTCTCTCAACTAGGGCAAAATCCAACCTAACATGTTTGAGCAGCATCTTTATTTCTTATTAGTACATTATGGTACATTCTCATTTCACAGCTTTGGCAGTCCAGAAAACACCAGGATTACCATACCGCATTTGCTCTGTTCATATAATCCAGTAACATATCTCCCCACACTGGCCTATACCGTATGTAATATGAAATGGTAAAAGAATCTTTCAATACTCTCGCCCTTCAATCAGGTTTCCTTCTACTCTTCAAAAAAATAATAAAACAACTTCAGTCACAAAGGACTGAGTTCAAGCTCTCTTCCAAAACACAGGCTGCACCAACTCAATTATTTCCTTAGCTGTACAAACACTCAATTTCAAACCTGCTATACCTACAGGCTTTAATGTTCTGCAGTAACATTCACATTTTACATTTCTTCTTTTCCCCTTCTGCTTCACCACAGACACTTACACCTAACACTGTTTTGCAAACTGAGACTATTCCTTTAAGAACCTCATCTATCAGTGTAAATCAAGTCTATTATTAAGAAATAATATGTACTAGAAATAGACTGAAAAGAGAACAAAAATCCAGAAGACATTATTTCCTGTTTCAGCAAATTTCACTTGTAAATTGTGAATCTGATAGAAAGGGCATGAACATAAAATGTTTTGCACACAATAGCTTCAGAAAACATGTAACTTATTTGTTTGGATTGCTGTTGGTTTTCACTGTTGTCTAATAACTCTTGTAAGTATTCTATGATCTTGAAAGTATGGGAGAGACCTGGTGAAAACTACCAGTCTGTTTAGCACATTGTTACTCAAAGTTAAATAGGCAGAATTTTAGTTTTACAATTTTTCTTTATCATTTTAGACACCAAATTATTAGCCATTGACTCCGGCCAAGATGCTTTAAAAATTCGAGCTCCATAATTTAAGATAATAACTACTGTTGCTGAGGTTTCTATAGTTACTCGTGAACAGGTCACCACTCTGTGCAGTCTAACAATAAGCTCCACCATACTATGCTGACAACCTTTAATGATTAATTAGGCTAAGACCACGTTCATGGTAAAGCACAGGATCCCACACTACACCCGTTACCTATTGAAACAGCAAACAAAACAACTTTAGATTTTCAGATTAAACCATGAATTCAAGTTGTATCTTTGCATTCTGGCAGGAGAACCGCCCCAAATCCACAAGCTGCCCAGCTAGCCACAGCCCACAGCAGCAACCAAGTTGGGTGATGACACTCCAGACGTAGCTCCTTATTCTCCCACCTCTCCTCTCTGACTCCTCCATAGCGCACATGAGCTTGCATTAGCCTCCCTGAGAAGTTCCCTGAAGAGATGACAAACCAAAGCAATAACTGTACTGTGTGGAGCATTTAGCAACAGACTGCTAGACTAGGTAGAAACCAAAATATATCAGCAGACCAAAGCATGTGACAATATTTGTCAAGAGCTCTAACACATTTAAACAAAATACAGTGCACTTGTACCTCTCTGAATTGCTGCTCTCATGTTGCCATTTTGATTTTCGATTTCTTTTCTTTACTTTGCTCTTAACTGCACAACACAATAATACAGAAAGGTAATTACCATTAATCACTTCCAAATATTACATGTTGATGTTTGCTTGGGAAGGAAATGTTGTAGAAAATATTTAAGAAGGTAGAAGTTTATATAAGAGACTACTTTCATCTCCAGAATGCCCAGCAACTACATTTGTAACATAACTGAACTTAGTTTTGTGTTAACAAATTTCACTATTGGAAAAAGAAGCCTTTTTCCGAGCTAAGAACTTCCACCCCACTTAAAGGGCTTTACTCTTACACATGCCAAACTTCTGCCTGCATGTGAACCAATCTGACCACTGGAGATATTATACAGATATGCACAGAGAAATAAATACTTATTTGAATATATATATTATTATATCTGAGGGTGTAATATATATACCCTCAGATACAGAATGCATTTTATGATAATATATAATCATAGTACATCAGATATCTCTGATAAGATTGTCTAATATATCTGTACTATACAGAGCTATAATATATATACTATAACTTCTATTAACTTTATATATATTTATATAAAAACATATATATTAGCGTCAATGTGTATTTGTACATTATATATGTGTGTGTTTATACCTAATACAATGTTATATAGCTTAGAGGAATTGCAGGAAGAGAAGCATGCTTTCATTTTTGTGTTTTGATCCTAGAAATGAAATTATAGAGCTGCAAACACCATTAAGATACATGCACAAGCTCAAATACGTGCATAACATTCAGCATTCAGAACTTGCAGGTTTAAAAAGGAATGCTACCAGCAGTGAGGGTACATTTACCTGTAGCTGGATATTATGACATTTTGGCTTCTCAGTTATCTCCAGCAGTGCAATCAAGCCAAGGCCATGTGAAAGCTTGTGAGTGGGGAGCAAGGGAATTAGGGGCTTTTTGTTTGGGTTTTGTTAGGTTGGTTTAGGTTTTGGAAGTTTTCTGGTTGTTTTTTTCCTTAGGCTGAAAGAATATGAAGCTAGTTAAAAAGCTGAAAACACAACAAAACAACTTTTAACCTGTCAATACTACTACACCAATTTTGAAGCCAACAATAGTTAATAAATTCATTTCTTAAATCCTCTGGGATTAAGAGATAAGTCTGCTTTACCTATGAATTGCTCTAAATATTAATTTATTTGCTTGCCTACTGGGACTAAATCAAACACAGTTAAAACAGTTACTGTGGTTACAGCAATGGAGCAAGAAAAAAAAAATAGAAAAAGTTATTTAACCCTCAAAATACAAAAAAGAAGCCCACAGAAAACAGAGCACTATTGGCATTAACACAACAAAGAAAAGTACAGATCCACATTTCATGCAGCTTCAGAAAAGACTCATGATGTCAAATCCCGGAGGAAAGGCTGATTTTTTCTCCCCTCCCAATACTTATAAATTACAACACATTTACAAAGGGGGTTTTGTTTGGGGTTTCTGGGTTTTGTTTTACTTTTTGTGGTTGATGGTTTTTGGGCTGGGTTGGGTTTTTTTTCAGAACATAGCCATAAATAGATTATTACATCTTCTTTGCAATCACTGTCAAAAAAAAATTGTTTCACCAAATAGTGAGGGAGGGGAAGAACAATGCCAGAATGGTCACGTATTTCATCTAAAAGGTGGAGCAAGAGGCAAGGGGGTACAAGAAACACATGACACATACACTTTTTATGTTAGCTCGCTAAAGGCAAAATAGCATTAGTACAATTTCCAAGCAAAATTGTTTAGAAATTATGTTGTCACCAGAAATGTCCATCCAAATAGTGCTGCACATTAAGTGGCATTGCTCTCACAAACAGCACTAAAGGATAACAGCAGAAACCCACGGCTGTGAAGAGAAGTATAAAAAAACCAAAACCCAACAACCTTGAAATAGTACCCTTTCAAGTCAGGCAGCAGTAATTAATGGTCCTGTACCAAACTGTAATTAACCAGTAAACCACACCGAAGGGTAATAAGAGAACAACCCTCTTGTCACAAGGCTAGTCTCCTGGCGGCAATGCTGGCACAATCTTTTCTCCAGCTTCCAAAAAAAGCACATGCTGCACCTAGCCAAAAGGGACACAGATACTCCAGCGCTTGGTAGCAAACCCACTGAAATCAACACACAGGATGAGGGAAACCAGATCATTTTGAAATCTATAAAATACTGTAGCTATTTTACTAGCCATTGCAGCAAAGACATGTAACTGTGGTTAGGTTTACTCATGCACGCAGATGCAACTCTGATATTCCTTGTGAGCAGTATGGCTGCCCTCATCTACAAATCCCACCTAGTTCTAGTTATTTACTTAGGAATAGCTTTATTTTACATTATTTAATTTTCTATCTCTATTGTAGGTTTTCTCCTCGCACTCCCCAAGAAAAATATTACAATTCACATCTTTAATAAAGTGCAAAAAATCGTACAGTGCCAAAAGTTGTAAATTAGCTTCTTTAAAACTAGAATTATCATGTTTTCTGTGACTTGTGTTTGCTTTAATTAGCATGGTTCAAGAAGTGGAAAATCGTCAGCCACTGTTTCTCATAGCAGATTGTGTTAATGACACCATCATACTCACTACTCCAGGAAAAAGTTGGAGGACCAAGCATCTGATAGCCATACAATAAGCATTAAATAAGCCTAAATACAGACAATGTTGTATATATACAAGGAATTTTCCTACAATCTTATTTCAAGGATATTAAAGTAGCAGACTCTTGTCCCGCTCCCCCATAGAAAGTAAGAGTTTCAGCTAACACATATCTGTAGCTTGGCCAGCTTCTCAGACTAACCTTGCAGTTTCCTGGTACACATGGAACAAGGCAGTCCAGGGAAACATAAATATTTCAGTAAACTCCAGGCTTTCTAAATTACATACATCAGCGGTCATCCAAGGCTGAAGCTGCAGACAGCTACCCACAAACAACCTGTCCTCTGGCTGAAACAGAGGTTCACCCAGCTCCTACCGAAATTCAGCCTTCTCCTGAGTGTAATAATCAAGCGTGTCATCCAATGTCTGCTGGTGTTTTATCATCATAACACAGTTTGATGCATCATGAAGCTTAAAAAATTCTCAACCCGCTCTCGGAACTTTCCCTGCCTCATTAGTCTTTACTTCTGTGTTCTACAGATTAGCCATGACAAAAAAAAAAGTATAAATTATTAAATGCAAGCCACAGAGGCTGTGGAATTAGACATCAAGCCCACATTTTTTACTGCCTGATTATATTGAGAACACGCTACTCTCAGACAGCTCTAGATAGCTTTGTTTCTAACATTAACGTGCTTGTTTTGAAGATGAGCCTGCCTTCTTTTTTACTATTGTCTGAAGATGTACATCAAGCAAGTACTGGCTACTGAAACGCAACCCAATAAATTATTTCTAGCTTGCTAGTTTGGAGAGAGGAACAGATCAGAAGTCTTTCATAAAACAATATGGGAGCAATTCTAAATTCCAGTAACTTACCTTTCTGCAATCTCTGTCCTGCTGCATTATTTTTATTGCATTTTATACAAAGGAAAGGAAAACATGTGAATCACTTGAGGTACTTTGTCTTTTTGCTCCTGAGTTCATTACTTCTGTATATGTAAATGATGCCTAGGGATAACACCAATATTAAATTGTTCCCACTGCACTAATATTTAGTATTCTTACATAACAGGTATGATCCACAGTACTCACCAGCCTGTTGAAATGCTATTAACCAGCATATCTCCAAGAAGGGCACAGAGATGTATTCATTTTAGACCAGATATTTTACAGACATTGAACTATTTCTTTCATTATTAGTTTCTCCACTGCCTCAGGACAACTGTCAAGAAGCTCTCACTTCTAGAAGTAAATACAACTTTTCAGTGCTTTTATTTTCAACAGAAATGGGATTCTATGAAAAATGGGAAAAAAAATAAAGTAGAACATCACTGCTGTCATTTTGAAGCATCCCAGCAGTGGACAGGGTAGAGAAGATGAGACTATGTGCAGTGTGGCTTTCTGGTACAACACTAGTGTAAGATATTCACTGCATTACAATAGGCAAAACGAATCTCAACTTTTCCTATTCTTCCTTCACTAACATTGTATTTCAAAGACCTACATATAAAAGGAAGTTTCCTATGGAATAGTTAGCTGTTTCATTCAATAGTAAGTATTTCCACTTGGTACAACAGACAAACTCCACATTTCCTCCACAAGGAATTAGAGAACGATGTGATATCGCTGCAAGTGAACCCACAGCTCCAAGTTATCTAACAGTAAAAGTCCTTTCCACTATATTAATATTTTATAATACACACAAAATTGGGAGCATTTCCAAGTATTTCAACAGATTTTTCAAGGTTGGGGAAATCTTCCATGAAACACAGGAGCAGCCAACTGCTGTGTCTCACAGAAGTATTTAATGGAAAAAGGAGATATTGTAACAATACAGATTTTAAGCATTAGTTACATAAGTGCTGACTCATTAGTCCACTTGATCTAAAACAGGCTCCTACCAGGCTTTCCTTTAAAATAAGTTTAATTATTTGTGAGCAATCCAAATGACTCTTCTTATAAAGTGCACACACACACACACAGAGGTATACTAAACAAAGAAGAGCATAACTCACAGTTCAGCACAAGTAGGGCCAAAGATCATGAAAAAACCTCCTCAGGAACAGCAAAAAAACCCACCAAATAACTCTGCCCAACATCCTAAGATGCTAACTCAAGATAAGTAGGAGAATTATCATGAGAATAATATAACAGAAGAGCTTTTAAAACTCATTTCATCTTGTTATTTAAAATACGATCCAAGGATTTCAGATTTTATAAGTACTTACACTGAAATTTAGTTACACATCTATTTCTACTTTCATGAAATTTGACATCTCTTTTTCTTGCAAAAGCGGTAGATATGGAACTCACAAGAATAGACTGCTCACTTGTAGCATAGTAATAATAGTCTTAAAGGTAAATGAGTCAGATGCTCTTGTCATCCTGTCACTGCAAAAGTGTTTCAAGCCTATAGAATGAATCAATGAAGGATGTATAAACCAAAAAAATCCTTTCTAAGCAGGTGTTCTTTAGACACGTATTTGCATACATGCTGTGATAAGCTAGATAGTATCTTTGTGAGTGGACATGAGGAGAATAGAGCTAACTGCTTAATTAAGTCACCACAAAACAGGGATACTAAACAGGTAACAGTAGCAAGCCAGCGGACTCTTCCACTCAATGGCAGTATGCAGCCCTCTATCATAAACAGAATTTCCCAACGCTACAATTAATATCAATGCCTCCTAGAAAGGCCAGAGCTATGAACTACTACTACACTAGTAATTTCTAAAGCTCGTGAAAATTAATTGGAAGGATGAAATTAATTATGAGCAACCCAAACATCAGTTAGCTTCTGTACAGTAAAGATCAAAGACATTCATTAGCTCATTCATTTTCCTTGAAAGTTTGCAAGAAATCTTTCTGGCAAATAACCCAAGTTCAGCACAATACAAATCAGCTTTAGTAATAAACTCCAATTAAGGGTCAAAAGTTCCTTATCACAACATTTTCAGTTCGGGCTACAAGTGTTGAGCAGACAAAGTAACAGACTAGATCAGGCCAACCCAAAGGAGTAGCAAGAGTGATCAACTAATACTTAGGAGTCTAAGAGAAGGAAGAAAAGTCTTATTTCTAATTCAAAGGAGATTTATGTGCCCCTCTTTTCAGTGGCAGCACTTTATTCCTCTGATCTGCAGATGAAAAGAGAGCATATAGTAGGAAGGGAAATCCAGATGGAAGGGAGAGAAAAAACCTCCACACCTGAATCCACATAAGTAATTTTCTTTAAGCATCCTTAAGCATTTACTTGAATTAGATGGTCCTGCAAAAAATTACTCCATGCTCCAATATGGCATACTGGCAACATACAAGACTGACACTGAAAAAAAAAACCCAAACCAACACAGCGTTCATTCTGGTGTATGAAGAAGGGGAAAAACACTAGCTCAAACTCAGAAGAAAAGCTTAATCTGCTCATGACAGCATAGCAATGCCCCACTTCAGCCCAGAGAAATTAATGTTATTGCTGGGTCTGGGGAGCTTGTGTTTGGGTTTTTTTTTTTTTTAATTGAAAAAGTTCCGGCAAGACTCCTGCGATGTGTCCTAGACAGACAAAGGCTTCCTACACTACCGATGACACAGCAACACCTTGTTAAAGTAGTGCTTCCCTTTTAACTCCCTGATGCCTTAAAACAATGGAAACAAGTACTTTTCTCCCTGATGCACAGCTAAAGAAAGAACTAGTTGTCAAGACCACAATAAACCACCTTAGAAGTCTCTGAAAGCACAGAAAACACATCCTACAGTCAAATGACTTAAACTTTGACACTACATCATCATTTGCAGTTGATAGTACCAATACTGATACTACTCTGTCTACATATTAATGGAAAAATAAGTCTTAATATTTGCTTCTAGGTAATTGCCCAGCTCATTTCATGTGATACAGGAGATTTGCTCTAGGTAAGTTACCATTTGATTTTCAAGCTTCCATTAAATTCTCACCTGTCAAAAAAGGGCAGAGAATTAGAAAAGCTATTTCATTTTGCTGACCTTGCCTACACAGACGTTGGGACATAACCCCACGAGACAACTCTCTATTCCTCCTAGTCAGAATGTGTTCAAGCTCTCAGAATTTTGCTGCCTGGGTGATCTTTGCCCATGGAAATCTGCATTCCTTCAGAATAAAGGCAAGAGTGACAAAGCCGCTCTCAGTGACTGAATACTACCTATTTTATATAGACATTCTATTAAGCCTGTACAATAAAAACAGTTTTGCACATTCTGATCTTGTAGGCAACGATGTTTACACCACCATGCACGTTGTGAAAGGCCAACTATAACAAATGAAGGGACAAGGGGACACGGTATAAGGCCAGCACAGGCTATGCAAAGAAATGCAGAACCCGGTGTATCACAGTGCTCTGGGAATAGCACAAGAAACTTTCTGCCATCCTCAGAAGACAGAGTAAAACAGAGGTGTTATTTTTAACAGAAGTGCTTCAGTTAATATTTCAACACAACTTTAGTACTTCTGCCTGATCAGCTGGTTTCCTTGTTCAAGAGAGGAGTAAGGCAAAAATATTTCAAAGCCCCAAGGATGTTACTTAAGACAACCAAAACCTTAAATAAAATGAGGTCATGAGTTCTGTGCAGGGAGAGTCTTCCAGGTAGGCACAGCAATAATTATCACTGAGACCCAATCTTCAGACATTAATGGTATTGCTGCTCACCACTGGATACAATAAGCAATTTTCATAGTAAGTGCACATTTGTGCCACTACTGAGAGAAAAATAAAAATCATAGAAGCCTGAAAGTGATTACCTGACAAACAGATACAAAGATCTATGGCAAACTGACAAGCCCCTTATGTAATGATGTAATGAACACT